>ULGN01000001.1:1829534-1876175 GCA_900518985.1 Yarrowia alimentaria
CCATATTCCCGCTTGGCAGAGAGTTTATTCTCGAGATGGAGATGGGGAGCGAGATGCGACACGTGACCAGGCTGGTGGGCAAAACACGTGATAGGTAACACGTGACCAGAACAACACGTGACCTTTACACGTGACCATCATCACGTGACCATTTTGCATGTTGCCCGTCGCGTGACCCCAAAAACCCGCCTCTCGGCCAGGGCACACGGCTGAATCCCCTCCATGACTGAATCCCCGACCCCTTGCACGCTGACCCGCCAACGACCTACCCGCTCAGCCATCAGCACGGCGGAATCAATGCGGACTTTGTCATAAAGTTTCACTCCATGATGCCCTCAAGTAATGATTGCTGGAGATCAAACATTCCACCGAGTTCCATTTGTGGCGAATACCGAGAAAAAGGCGAGCATCCGATTTTGCAGAATCGCTCCACAGCCTTCCACAACGTTCCACGGCCTTCTACAACGTTCCAAAAGATTCTTTTCTCCACAGCGGCCAGTCAGATGCCGGCACGCTATTCTTCTGCCTGCTTCCCCATGGTTCCATCTAGCTTTTGGGAGCATGCACAATGCACAAAAATCTTAAATTTTTCTCACGCCTGGGAAAATAAATTTATATTATAAGGAGCTGCTTAGGAGTCGATTTGGAAAGGAAAAAAAAAAGACAAGACAGTGCCACACATACACAACCACTGCCACCATACCATGTCACAAACACAAGATAACCACACGGCCGGCACGGACCACGACGACAAGCGACAGAAGACGGAGGACATGTTCCAGTCGGTAGGCGAGCACGCCGAGGCCGTTAATGAGGGACTGCGACAGACCGGAGCCGAAGACGCTGAGGGACACCCCGTGCAGGAGATTGACTCGTTCTGTGTCAACTGCGAGCAGCAGGGCGTGACGCGCATGCTGCTGACCCGAATTCCGTTTTTCCGGGAGATTGTCATCATGTCGTTTGAGTGCCCACACTGCCATCTCAAAAACTCGGAGATCCAGCCCGCGTCGCAGGTGAGCGAAAAGGGCTCCAAGTACGTGCTCAAGGTCGAGAGCGTGGCCGATCTGGGCCGCCAGGTCATCAAGAGCGACTCCGGCAGCGTCAAGTTTGTGGAGCTGGACGTGGAGATCCCCGCCAAGCGCGGCCAGCTCACAAACGTCGAGGGTCTGCTGACCCAGCTGGCCGAGGACCTCGAGGGCGACCAGCCCGTGCGCCAGCACGTGGACCCCGAGACGCACAAGAAGATTGAGGAGTTTCTGGCCAAGATCCGCGCCACCATTGCCGGTGACGAGGCCCAGTACCCGTTCACCGTGGCTGTGGACGACCCCGCCGGCAACTCGTGGATCGAGTTCGTGCCCGGCGAGCCCTCGCACAAGTGGTCGCACGTCGAGTACTTCCGTACCCGCGCCATGGCCAAGGCGCTCGGTCTGTCTGTGCAGGACGAGCCCGCTCGAAACGAGTCTGTGGCCCAGGCCGTGAACGACGCCGCTCCCGAGGTGGCCGCATCTGCCGACGAATCCGCGTCGGCGACCAACGACGGCTCGGAGATTGAAAACATGCACTCCGAGGTGCAGGTGTTCAACTCGTCGTGCCCGTCGTGCTTCTCCAAGAGCTGTCCCACCAACATGAAGGTGGTCAACATCCCGCACTTCAAGGACGTGATCATCATGGCCACCGTGTGCGAGGACTGCGGCTACAAGTCCAACGAGGTCAAGACCGGCGGCGAGGTGCCCGAAAAGGGCAAGCGAACCACGCTGCTCTGCGACGACCCCGAGGACCTGACCCGAGACATTCTCAAGTCCGAGGCCTGCCGCCTGCACATTCCCGAGCTGGACCTGGATCTCACTGCCGGCACGCTCGGCGGCCGGTTCACCACCATCGAGGGTCTGCTGAACCAGGTCCACGACGAGCTGGACGAGCGGGTGTTCACGCAGACGTCCGACTCCATGACCGTGGAGACGGAGCAGCGGTGGAAGACGTTCATGGCGCGGCTCAAGAGCGCTGCCGCCGGCCAGATCCCCTTCACCCTCATCATGGAGGACCCCCTGGCGGCGTCGTACATCCAGAACCCCTTTGCTCCGGACGAGGACCCCAACATGAAGCACGAGGAGTTTGAGCGAACCGAGGAGCAGAACGACGATCTCGGACTCACGGACATGAACGTGGACAACTACCAGGACGAGGCTGCCGAGGCTGCCCCGGCTACCACTGCCCAGTAGACTGATAAAAGGGATAGCATATAGGTTTAATGAGACGATTGATGAATGACTGGATGGGTGTATACGGGGGTTTGATGAGTATTTGGATATTGAGACCGCACTTTGGAAGCTGTTCTGGAGTTTACTGTAGAGTTGTATCTGTCTAAAATTCGATTTCAGATGGAACAATCGCTTTTCAAATACTGTAGATCTAAAATTCGAGTTAGATAGAACTGATAGCTTTCAGACTAAAATTCAATTACAAATGGAACTGAAAGTTGAGAGTAGCACTAGAATCAGCTCGCGATCTGGACCAAGAGCCACTACTCAAAATTGTGTTTGTAGCTTCTCAGAGGGGGTTTGTAGTAACTGGAGATACACCTCCCACCAGGTCACACACTGTCTACAAGCGTTGGAAGAACTTGAGAAGATCCAAGGAATACCATTCTACGCGCAATTGAATTCTACACAAAATGCACTCTTCAGATTTCGTATAGAACAAACACAGCGTCCCCAAATGGACTATGTACGGCACACCAGTAGTCCGTCAAGGTCGATAAGTCTCGTCTTCGTCTTCCGAGTTGGGAATGAGATATCTGCCGCTCACCTTTCTGGTCCTTC
The DNA here is from genome assembly GCA_900518985.1 of Yarrowia alimentaria. Classification (NCBI taxonomy): domain Eukaryota; kingdom Fungi; phylum Ascomycota; class Dipodascomycetes; order Dipodascales; genus Yarrowia; species Yarrowia alimentaria. The sequence continues at coordinate 1,832,354 of ULGN01000001.1, forward strand.
TGACTGGCGGTTTTGTCACCTTCGAACTTGGAGCGGGAACTTTTGAAACCTTTGAACTCCTTGCAACTCTGGGTTTTTGGTTTTTCGAGTTTTTGGCGAATTCGTCAACATCTGGCTTGAAAGAATCCACCGAACGAGTCACTGGACCCCCTGGCAAAGTCGCAGATTGATTAGAATTTCCAATAACCTCCGTTTCCGAGATTTTCGACTTTGATGCAATATGTTGTTTCCTTTCTGTAGCTCCTAAAGGCTCCTCTTTCTTGACAATTTCCTTAGTCCCCTCATCCTCACGACGCCCCGCATCATCTGGATCTAGTTTCACCTTGAGATCTTCCATGGATCCCACTTTAGCGCTGCGCTCTTCCTGCGAGTCGGCAACCTCGGCCATTGATTCCGATTCGTTTATTTCGTGGAGACAGGTCTTGACAAAGGAAAAGGCAGCCGAACAAAAGTCTTCATACTTGAACTCCGCCGCTGCGAGCTCCACAAAGCTCTGAGCCAGGTTTCCAGCCGTCTGCGTCTCCAGACACGTTTTCATAGAGTTGAAAATCTTCAGAGTTCGGGTTTCAGCTCTCTGGCGGGCCAAACTGTCTGGGGGAAGAACCGACATGCGCTCGTTGAGGATTTCAAACAGCACAGCCGGCCGGATGCGCGTCTTCTGTCGTGGTTGTGCTGCAATCTGCTGAAACTGTGAGATCACCACCTGCATCGCCACAGACATGTATATTTCGTGCAGCCAGAGCTCCGAAAACGCCGGAACAGTTCGAAAGCAGCACGACAGGCTATCAAAGAGCGCCGCAAGCCGCCTGTACGAATCCTGGGGCTCGCCGGTGACCAGATCAATCAGCAGCTGTGCCAGATTCCACAGGTAGATGGTGTTGACGTGGCGGGTGTCTTCCTGGGCGAACAGCTCCTTGTAGCGGTACGGCTGCAGATAGCGGTCTCTGCCTGTGAGCGGATACGTGGATTTGGCGGCTTTGTGGTGTTTTCTGAGCGATTTTAGACTCGCAGAAAAGTCGTTGTTTTGGCCTTCCTTGAAGTCGGCCCACAGCTGGCGACAGGTGCTCAGCCGAGCCGAGTCCGTGGTTGCCTGGGAGATGATGAGCTCGCAGACCGCTAGCGACTTGCTCTCAATCTTCTGCTGCCTCTGAATGACGTTTTCCATCGTTCCTTTTGGGCTGCTGGAGGGCTGATATTACCACTGTAAAAATATAGGAGTTTTATGCATATCTGCAGAGTGGTGCATGAAGGTGCATTAGCCTGAAGCCCTCTCCTAGTCTCTAGACAGCAACCAATCTCTGGACATTCACTGCAAAGGATTCGGTACCTTCTGAAGACAGACACAGATCTGACAGCATGTAACGAGAACAGTGAATCAAAGTGCTTGAAAGTTTAGCCAACTACACTTTCCTGTCCGCCAGAGTTTGGATGGTTCCAAAGCAGACATCATTGTTCGTCAACAGAGCCACTCTGTATCCAACAGACGTACGACATGGTGCCTATCGGCTTGTGCTTACACGACAGAGCCAGGGGGCGCAAAAAGCCTTTTGCAGCTTGAGAAGAGAGACAACGCCAGCTACAGCCAGAGCAGAGAGCCAGCGAGAGCATAGAACCAGTAAGTGCCAAACGCCAGAGCTAACGGGAGTCACAGTTACAGAACCAGAGTCAAAACCCCAAGTTGCAATGTCGGAGTTTCTAACCAGATGTGTTGAGGAAGTATCCATCGATGAACCTTGAAAAGAGGATGTATGCAGCTGAACCTTTAGTTGGTTTCTGAGAGGATTAGGTGATAATCCAAACCTCTCTGGGTCAATAAATCATAGACCACTGAGACCCACCCGAATTTGAACCGTAAGTGGATTAGGGAGTGTGTTTGTAGAATTTAGTTGATTGCTTTCCTCAGATATCTTTTCTGAGACATAATCACTTGTAGAGAGTCCAGTTATTTGACAACTAAGAGGTATGGACTAGTAGATAGTCATACTATTGGACAACTGAGAAAAAAGGCCTTTTCAAGTGGGGTTTCGGTCAAAATAAAAAGAATTCTTGAATCTTTCCCCCAGGTTACAGTGAAAGGACTACCAACACCTTGGGACACATAACTAGCGATCTAGGAGTCATATAGGAATTCCAACAAGACTGATATACTCGTAATACACTGCTAAATGATGCGATATCTTGAAATTCCCCACCAGCATCGCCATAGTGGGTTTTACAGATGTTTTAAAGAAGAACGGTAAAAGAAAACTAGCCTCCAAAAGTTTATTTTCTGCGCCTGACACCACATCTCGTGATATGAGCTAGGAAATGATAATATGAAAATTTCTGCCTATTTAGTATATAATGGGGGTTCTATTGTACCCATCATTCGTCCCAATTCTCTGGTATAGGTCCACAGAGGAATTTTACAAAACTTTTACAAATAATTTCCTGAAAAACCTTGGTGGGGGGCAAACCCCTAACTTTTTCACAGCCATTTCTTAGCACAGCTGTGCAGCTATTCTCTTTTCTGATACCACCATCATATCATTTGTTACTTATATTTTCGTTTGGATCTTAGTTCTCGTCTGCTAGACACCATCCAACTGCTCTATGTGCTTGTCGAGCGAGAGTAAAGATACAAGCTGTTGTTGAGCGTGAGCCACAACCAATGAAGTAGGGAAGGCAACGATTCATCGAAAGTTGATGAGCTGGAACACCAGTAGACCTCTCTTCATGCAACCAGAGCACCAGACCGTGACGAGTATGCCTAGCTAGCTACTCAAGAGTCAAGTGAGCTTTCAATGGTTTGAATGACGTCCAGGGGTGAAATTCACTGCATGAGCAATCCTTTGGGGTCTACCAACTGGTACTGTTTTCTGAAAAATTAGCAGCACGTAAGAAGGTGCTGAGCTGAGCTACCATGCCACAGCTACGAAGCATGTGTTGAGACGGATTAAACTCGCACATGCTGAACCCTCGGGCTGCAAAGCATCGTGTGAGTAACTAAGACGTGAAGCTGAGCGAAAGTAAAGCTGCCGAGTGATAGAAAACCCCATTGGACATGCACTACCAGGATTCGAATGATGTCGAGTCCGCCTAGCAAGTGGCCCAGAGTCCTTCCGTGGACGAATGACGACTAACCCTGAACAAGGGACACATGAGTTCTCCGACAAGGATGGGGTAGCCCCTTTGGGTGAAACTCCCTGCATGGATAAATGCTTTTGGGGCACCTTTTGCACATGAAGAGCCAGTGAGCCAATAAGAGCAGGCCTGGCTAGTTAAATGTGCACAGAAGCCGGGAACAGAGCAGTCCAAAAGCAGTCTGAAAGACAGGCAGTTGGAAGAGACCTGTCCGCGAGACGGTCTCATTCCAGCTTTCAGTAAGGATGTATGCAGTCGAACCTCAAAGAGGATGTAGACTGGCCGAACCTTTACTTAGTATGAAGAGGATTAGGTGAAATTCCGAACCTCTTGGGTTAATAAATCATGGGTCACAGAGTCCCACCCCCTAATCCAAATCGTAGTGGTGCTGATAGATGTATTTCACGTAGATCGTAGTGGATGTGGTCGGTTCCAAAGAAGAATGTGGCCGAATTAGTGAGTGGATTGAGACACAAATGCAATGGCAGATAGACATGAAGGTATCGAGCTGCTCCTTTTCGATTATCACGCCTCGGTGCATATTTTTTAAAGAGGGCATGTACCAGTTCAGAGATCCTTCAGGCGTCAGTCGGGATTTATATATTAGGCCCAAGGTCATCATGTGACCACGTCTCTGTGGAATTAAGATATTTCAATAAAGAATCCCTGGAAGTCATTTGGAGTCACCAGGAGTCACCAGGAGTCATTTTAGTAGTCAGACTAAGGAATCGGGTACAGAGTACCAGGGCAGCAAATAGCTAAATTAATAAAGAAATTAAGGTATCAAAGTATTCAATAGGTTACAAGGGTAACAAATTACCTATATAACAAAGAAGATAGACCGAATGAAGGTATCAGATTACTTATCAGGACCAATTACATAATCGGACAAAGAGACTTCCCAAATGGGCAATAACCTTAACCTTAATTTTTCAAGGAAACGCGATAATGCCCTCGGAAAAAGAAGTTTCCGGGGACACTCTGATATTTCATGGCGTTTGTCGAGAAAGAAAAGTAATTGCCAGCAGACTAGTATCGCTCCTTGGTAGTATCACCAAAGACTTGAAGCTCCTGCGATGGATTGCAGGCCTGGCTTCTCGGGTTGAGCCGTCCCACCGAGTTTTTTTGGGATTTATTCCTCTTTTTTTTTTTTTTCGCTTTCTGGGTTAGTAAGGAAGATGAAGCAGCGGGTAGCGACGTTATCGGTTGAGATAGGAGTGTGAACTGTGTAACTGGTGCCTGGCCGGGATACCAATCACACAATGTGTCACGACAGCTTGGTAAAATCTGGCCTAGATTTCAACTTCACTGTTGTTCCACATATCACCGAGGGACCACAGCGACACTGTAGTTAACGTCTGGCCTTGACATCAACCACACCATCAGTGCGATAGCTCTCGGAACCTGTTTCCGTTCCTTGTCTCTTCCTGTCGTTCCTTCTCGTTTTTGTCCAAAAAGTACTCACTAGTGTCTTAGGGTAGAAGCCAGCCAAGGCACACGTTCATGGGGAACGGTGGCTGACTTCCGGGGTGAGAGAGATGACCAAGGTCAACCTAGGATCGTCGCTTCTGACGTCGACGTCTTCGGCTGCCAGAGTCAATGACCATCTGCTCTCGGAGGGCGCGGAGGTCGGCCGCTTCGCAGAGCTCGAGGAACTCTTCGAATGTGAGGGTGAGAGGGAGAGTAGAGAAGTTGGTAATAGTGGTAGTCATGTTTAGCAGATTGGGTGGAGAAGAAGAACATAGATTGACCGTGTTTAAAGATTTTAAATACTGGGGGCCGTTGGGATGTTACACAAAACGAAAACGTTTGTTAAAGACTACGCCTGTTCCTCATTAGGTATCTCTAGGATTCAACCGAGATAAAAGAGGGTCGAAAGATCACGTGTGGTACCTGGCTTCTACACTTAACCCAAGATTCCCCGCTGTATGATATCATTGCTGGGTGTTTCCCGTGTTGTGTGAGGCTGAATGGTGCTGTAATCATCACTCGCCCAATGTCGTGAGATAATGTGGGGAGGCTTGCATTAAAGTGTGTTTTCCGATACATACTTGGGGCTCTGTGGACGACTTAGAGAAAATAATGGAGATATAGTAGCCTGGAGTCCCTCAAATACTCGGAGAGTCCTTTATGTATGTGACTTGAAATACTTTTAGAAGTAGCGCCACCTAGTAGTTTTTAGGGGAGTTTGAACTGTTCTGGGCTGGACAGGCGAGTTGAATACGTGACTATGAGTACCATACACTTTTCAGAATTTTGATAGCTCGTTTGGAGCGGGTTTTATAGAGACTGTGGTTTAAATTGCTGTACTGCGATGAGAGTGGTGATAATGCAGTACCCATCAGCCCAATGAAAGCTGTTCAAGGCAACTTGGAGACATACAAAGGGTATAGTTGGAGTAATAATCAAATTTCGAACAAGATGTGTTTTTCAAATCTTCAATTGCATTAACTGTTTTTCTTTTCTTCTTTCTCTCATACAAACGAGGAATCTAAGGTTCAACTTACCTCATCGCTTTGCATCTGACAGAAAGGTCCGTTCGTAAACGTCCATACTCCAAATTACAAACCAATTGACGTTTTGAAAAGACTAATCTCGTGATTTGGGGCCGAATGCACTCTTCAGATTTCTCACAGAACCCACACAGCGCTTCTTACAAAAATCCTGAAACCCATAGTCAACCTAAAAGAGGGGACCTATGTTATTTTTTGGTTGCTTATTATACGTCCCGTACTTTGAACCCCTCAATGGCTCATTATGAACATGAAACCAAAAATCTAAGCACAAAATTAATCAGAACAATTCGCAGATCACTGCGACAGTGTTAATTTCCCCATATCTCCATTATCCACCGTGTAGATTCCAGCCGTATTCCTTCCTTTGCTCATTCATGCACCCCCACACTCGATAACCAAAATTAGAGCCAAAGCTTATTTGTCATCCTCCAACCATTCGCAAATCGCATTATCACGAGTCATTGGAGATATTTGAAGACGTACAACCTGAACCGAATGATCCAAACTTTACTTCTGCACAAAACGCACTTTTCAGATTTCCCACTACTCAGCAGCAGCGGATTCTGGGTGTAGTGGTATCTCAGAGACCACATTGAAGAGAAGGTCCATCTAGATACCGCCTGGAACAAGATAAAGCAATGTCGATAGTGTCATTGAATACAGAATCGAATCTCGAACCAATCGCACTCTTCAGAATTCTCACAAACAACCCCAACAGTTACAAAAACAGACCTTTCCCTACCCAAAGTAAAGTTCCCTCGAAAGCCTAGCTGCACCCACCCGCATAACTCTCTCCACTTCACACTCCACATTTGCCACACAAATCAGAATGCGAACGACGCTCAAAAACATCAAAAAAACGTCAACGTTCACGGCGAGAATGGCGCCGGACGCGCTCTTCCCCACCGTGCAGTCGTCGAAAGACGCGCCCGAAGAACTTCTCCGAAAAGACCGATATCTCAAGTCCGGCAACTTCACCTGGATCCACCCAGAGAAGCGGGAGGAGCACAAACTGCTGGCCACGTCGCCTCAGGCGCTCCATGACATTGGCCTCGACGCCAGCGAGCGAGATTCGGACTTTTTCCGAGACATTGTCACAGGCAAGCGGTGGGTGGAGGAGCCGTACCCATATGCCCAGGCGTACGCCGGGTGGCAGTTTGGCGAGTGGGCGGGCCAGCTGGGCGACGGACGCGCCATGTCGCTGTTTGAAACCCACAACCCCGACACCGGCAAGCGCTACGAGCTCCAGCTCAAGGGCTCGGGCCTGACGCCGTACTCGCGGTTTGCCGACGGAAAGGCCGTGCTGCGGTCGTCAATTCGCGAGTTTCTCGGCTCCGAGTACGTCAACGCGCTCGGCGTGCCCACCACGCGTGCCCTGGCGCTGGCTGAGCTCCCAGGCACCACTGCTCGCCGAGGAAGAGGCAAGGAGCCCTGCGCTGTGGTGTGTCGCTTTGCCGAGACGTGGGTGCGGGTGGGAACATTTGATTTGCTGCGCAACCGTGGCGACCGCGAGGGCGTCCGTCGGCTGGCGGACTACGTCATCGACGACGTTTTTGGAGGAGAAGAGGAGCTGCTGAAGGAGCTCTCGGAGGAGATCATCAAGGCGGATGTCAAGTTTGAGGGCGACAGCCCCGACAATCGATATCTCAAGCTTTACCGCGAGATTGTCACCCGAAATGCCCGAATGTGTGCTCAGTGGCAGGTGGCAGGGTATCTGAACGGTGTGGTCAACTCCGACAACACCTCAGTATATGGTCTCACCATTGACTACGGCCCATTTGCGTTCATGGATGCATTCGACCCCAACTACACCCCCAACCACGACGACGGACTGCTCAGATACTCTTACCGAAATGTTCCCACTGCTGTGTGGTGGAACATGGTGCGTCTGGGCGAGGACTTGGCCGAACTACTTGGTCTTTCGCCTGCGCAGCTGGCTGAAAACAAGGATCTGGACCAGCTGACCAAGCAGGAACGCGATACGCTGCTGACCACGGCCGAATCGGTCATTGGGTCTGCCGGAGACGAGTACAAGGCTGTTTTCCTGCAAACGTACAAGAAAAAGTTCTCTCAGCGGTTTGCGCTCAAGGAGCAGCGTGAGGAGGACTTTGACGAGCTGTTCACGCCTACTCTGAACATGCTGGAGGACTGTGCTTTGGACTACAATCGGTTTTTCCGACTTTTGGGAGACATTGAGTTCTTCAACTCCGATGTTCCCAAGAGCAAGGCCTCGGATTTCGACTCGGATATCGACAAGTTCTTAAGTCCTGACCGAAACATCAATTCCATGAAAACGCCGAAACAGACTCGGGAAGAGCTGGGCCAGTTCTTGGTGTCATTCAAGGGTCGTCTTGAGTCGGAAAACAACACCGACGATTCGGCGAGAAGTGCAGTCTCTCGAAAAGTGAACCCGAAGTTTGTTCTCCGATCGTGGGTCATGCAGGAGGTGATTGAAGATGCCCACAAGGGCGATTACGACAAGCTGGAGAGGGTGCTGAACATGTGTTTGCATCCTTACAATGAGACTTGGGACGAGGACTGGGATGATGAGGAGGAGCGGTACTGTGGACACGTCCCCAAGTACTGCGACAGTATTCAGCAGACTTGTAGTAGTTAATGCGACCTATAAGTAACTGAGGGAATGCACTCTTCGGAATTCTCGTTATCCCATGACATCATCTCGTGACAGCATTCTAACAACCTCTGTTGATTCTCAATCATTGCTCCAATATCGACCACAGTACAAGGCCTGGCAAGACATCCGCAGGGCAATTATCAGTATAAATACATGAATACAACAACTAAATCAATCTCACTCTTATCAGCATACCAAGCTTTTCAACCATTGGAAAGTCCGAATATCAAAATTGCACTCATAAATCAAACCGGATTTAAGGTTACCGTGTCAACGACCTACAAAATCTACAAAACCTCGAACGTCAATACAATTCGAATAGCAACAAAACCATCGGTCGCCACTTGGGAGTTTCTTCGAAAAGCTCTTTTCAAAATCGTCCCAGCTCCGCTATTTGTCTTCTGCCAGTCCCCATTATGCTCACAATCAAAACCTTATTTTCAACATCGACCATCACCATCCACTCACCTACATCCCCATCTCTATTGCATCCTCACACCACCAATGGCGACATATATCAAGCAAATCAACGCCGCAATAGGGCCGGCAAACGGCGTGCAACTTGCCCAGCTGCTCAAAGTCGGCATTGCAAACCCGGGAGTGCCCCAGAATAACGCTGTTGCGGTTTCGGCCGGAATCACACATCCTCTGTGGCGAGACGTGGTCGCTGCACACATGATCTCGTGCCAGCAGGGGATCACGCCGCTGGAGAAGATCCAGGCGCAGGAGCGTCTCTTCTCGGAGCTCAATCGGGTGGCGGAAAAAGAAGACAGCTGGATTCTACCTATTCTGTACAGGGTGTCCATGGACCTGCGGGAAACGGGACGTGAGGCCAAGCGGGCCTGTACGAGTGCTACAGATAGCGCCGCGGTGGTGACACAGCTGGAGTCGTCGTCACGGGTCGTCAACCGGGCTCTCACTCTGTGTTTGAACGACCGAAACCCGCGGCTGGCCAACTCCAAGAAATGGGGCACGTACTTCTTCGTCGGCGAGCTGTGCAAGCTGTACTTTCTGCTGGACAAGCGGCCCATGTGCAAATCCGTGGTCAAGGTGCTCCAGGGCATGGCCAAGGACCTGCCACCTCTCGACGCCTTTCCCAAGAGCCACACATGCACATATCTCTACTACCGCGGCGTGTTGAGCATGATGGACGACGACGTGGAGGCTGCGCACTCGTGGCTCACGCGGGCGCTCAAACAGTGCTTCTACAAGTCCACCGAGAACCAGGAACTCATTCTTTTGCATCTCATTCCCGCGCAGTTTCTCATGGACCGACGAGTGCCCTCCAAGGCCGTGTGGCAGGCGTTCCCCCGACTCCATGCTGTCTACCACGACATGCTGACGGCGCTTTTGCGGGGAGATATCCTGGCTTTCGACTCTGCTGTCAAGCAACGACGTTCTCTGTTTGTCAAAAAGTATCTGTACCTGACTATTGAGAAAATGCGGGTTTTCGTGTTTGAAAAGTTGTTTTACCGAGTCCACAAGGCTCTCGATGGGTCCACTCGAGTCACCATTGCCGACTTCCGCCAGGCGGCGAAACACGTGGGAGCAGATGTTTCTGGCGACTATCTCGAAGCTGCTCTTTCAAACATGATCTACAACGATCGGTTGAAGGGCTACATTTCCCGAGAACGGCATACGGTGGTATTGAGAGGCGAGGGGGCTTTTCCAAAGGTTCCACTGACCTCTGAATAGGCAGCTTCTGGTGGGTGCCTTGAGCAAACGAAATGGAAATTCTGGAGAGTACATTTGGTTTAGAATGTCTCTGGGAGTACAAGGATACTATACGGGTGCATCCATAGCTGCTATATATTTATTTGTTCATCAATCTGAGAATAGGTGGCCACCTTGTATAAAGTACTCTGAACAGCTTGAGATGCATAGACCACTAAAAGACCTTTACAGGATCGATAAGAATAATCTGAAAAGTGCAATGAGCAGGAAAACACGTGATTAGTCAGCTGGAAGCATCAAATAGTTCATTATACCTGGTACTGTATAACCAGTTTTGTATGGACCTGTATACAGTGAATAAACGATGAGGTAAGCAAGACCTTATTTGAAGTATGCTGACTGCAATACCTGGGAAAAAAAGAAAAGGTGTTCATGAATCTTGAAAGAAGTGATATAGTTGAGATTTGAAAATTCTGAAAAGTGCATCTTGTTTAGGATGGTATTTTGATTAGAATGGATGTGTTTGCTGAACTGGTGTTTTTGGAGCCCAACAAGTTGATACTCTGCATTCTGGAGTGGGTACAGTGACGTCATAGTCTGTTCAGGTGATACAGTACGCACACAATTGCTTGATTTCTGGGGTTCACTACGTCGACACTAGTGCCAGTCTATCTACGCAGTTGCCGTGCTTTACGAGAAGAAGAAAAAAATCACGTTCACCGTTACACTTCAGGGCTGTGTTTAGGTCACGTTAGAGTGTTGCATTGGAGTGTCACATTCCAGTTTTAAAGTCAAGTGTAGGTTTGCCAAACACGGCACTCTGTGGGGGATTCTGGGAGTGTGGAGTCGATATGAAGAGCACCACTGGATAGAGAATGGTATTCTGAACCAGATGCTCTTTTCAGATTTTCGATATTACAGTCCCAGCGTCTTTTAGATGGACAGATGTGCAACTACGTCATCGCTTTTGATCAAGTCTCTTCTACATGATGAGGCTCAACCGTCGTGAGGCACAACTTTATTCCACAATACATGTCCCCTCTACTGAGTGGTTCACTGGAGATATTCCAGATCTGAAGAGTGCATTCGTTTCCAAATACGATTTCACGTCGACTGGTGTCGTTTTCATCCACTAAAGTGCTCTTCTCAGTCTCCTAAATCGCGCCGTTGTGTCCTGGGATCAATCAGACCATAATCTTTCACCTGACTGCCGGATGTAAGGAAGACTTTTGCAGCTGCTCCCGAAAGCCTGAGTAAAAGCCTAGGCACTGTGCACGATTACTTTTTTTGCGGGGTAGCTACGCGATTTCCAAGACCACCATTGCAACGAGCGTGAGATTCTGAACACGAAGCACCTGTTGGATTTTCTCCCGAACCCCCAGACCCCTTTTTAGCGTCCCCCAAACATTCCGCTTTTTACGATTACCTGCAAAAAAAACCCCATTTTGCGATTACTTCCAAGGGTCCCCTTAGTCTACGGTACAGTACTGTAGTTTATGGGCTGCCAGACTCGTGACGTCCAGAATCTGGGAAAAAATAAACCAATTTGGCACAAACCCCAGAGAGCCATGGAGTAGCAGCAGCCCATGACCTCCGGAAGCCCGGCAGGTGCGGCTGGAGCAAACGTGGCTTCTACAGACCCATGGGGGGGCAAGTGCAACTTTTCACAGCAAGCAAACAGCCAAAACGGAAACACAAGACATAATATCGAACGACCGCCCGAGCCGCTACTTCACTTTGTTGCTTCACTTTGTTGCTCCACTTGCTGCTCCAGACGGCTATCGGCCTTCCATTGTGTGTCGCCTCTCAACTGTGCATTTTTCTGCATTTGCCTCACGAAAAACAAACGGAGAGTTTCGGAGTGGGTCGGAGAGAAATGGGCCGTCAGAAGGGACCAAAAGGGGTCTATTCAGCGGGCGAGGGTGTGGGGTAACTGTTGGGCGCGGTTTGGCGGGGCGACACAGAGTCCGTTTGGGCGCAATTTCGGTCGAAAAATCGCCAATCGGCCGAGCGTTTTGCTTACTAATATTTGCGTGGTTTGGTGGGCCTCGACACGTATACTTTGCCTAAAAGTGGTGTGCGTGCAGAGAGTGTTTTTTTTTTACTTCATACAAAACAAGGTTGCTTTTTATTTTTTATTTTTGTTTAATATTTATGATTTTTTGGGCCTTTTGCAATAGTTCGGCTTTGGAGAGCCATGTGCGCAATTGTCACATGGAGCAGAGCCAAAGGGCCATAGGGCAAGGGGCGGGCGGGCGTGGGCGTGCTTTTGTGCGGCCGCAGAAAAAAGTGCCGCGTGGCGTCTTCCTATTGGTCCGTCATTTCCAACGGCGCAATTCGACCAGTCGGCTCGACCAGTCGCGCAGAAACGGGTTTCTGTCCGCATCGGCTTTCCCATTGTTCCGCCTTTAGACGTACCCCGGACCATGGAAATGCAGGCTGCATGGAAAAATAAAATGACAAACAAAAGCAAAGGTGCAGATAGCGTTTGCAGAAAAAAGGCTATTGTCCGGATAGCCGGTATTCTGTAGCCGGTCGTATATGGGGGAGAGTGAGAGTACTTAAAGGAGCCCACTTCTTCATTCTTTTCGCCATAGTCCCCAGCGCCTTTCCACACTACAACACCCAACCTCCCCCAACCACACCCCAAACAACACACACACAACATGTCTGCCATCCAGTTCCTTCCCCTCACCTCTCCCGTTGGCAAGCCCTACGTTCCTGGCAAGAAGGAGTCCGCCGTCAAGGAGTGCGACGTGGCCACCGACGGTGCCTTCATCGCCGTCACCGACGCCAAGCTCGACCGAAGCGACTCTTCTTCCAGCGAGCTCGAGGATGCCCCCACCGAGTTCCGAGCTCGAACTGAGTCCAACTAAGTGTTTTTCTCTCTCGCAGAGACAACGCTCAGATGACACTCAGGTGACGATCATGGAGCACAAAAGCCCAAAAGCCCCAGAAAAGGGTCTCTGATGACGTTCTTTGATCCCCCCGCCTCCCTACCTCCCTTCCTGATCATACCCACTATTGGTGGGTGTGGCCAGCTCTTGAATTCTCTCATGGCACTACTACACCGAGAGTTCAAACCTTTAGTCTCTCCAAGGGTCTGTTCTAGTACCGGTACCTCAATCCGCCCACCTCGATTCCCAGAATCCTATAGATTTATTTATTTTGCTCTTTTCAACGAGATTTCTTAGCGAGATTATTAGCATGCTGATACATTTCAAATATCATGAGAACCGAGTCCCACTAAAACCCGTTGTGGTCGAGATATCGCAAATCTGAAGAGTGCATTCATCTCCAATTGCGATTCCGCACACGCTGATATCATTGATAGTATCAATAGCTATCTTCAATAACTCATTCATTGCCCCAAATGATGACGTCAACTCAACTGCATTTTTTCTGGAACACGTTTTTTTCCTGCATCATGCACATGTGTTGCATGCCCCATTTCAGTACCCCACAAATAATACGCGTTGGGGTTGATTGCAGGAGAAAACGGTAATATTTTTTGGTGTGAATTTTTATTTCAAAACGAACGCACTCTTCAGATTTCTTCCAAGACAGATGCAAGGGGATTTAGCACCACTCTGAGCCTTGGTATATTTCCTGCGCAACATTAATCTGACACATGCGTCGATAAAGTTTGTTTTCGCCTTATCTTAGATTTTATCGTGGCAAACTATGATAGCAATGAGATAGGTATTTTTTAAGACAGCGTGTGATATCACTATATAGGAGGTACGGTAGAGTCTAGAGTTGCTGTTGATCGGATATGTGGAATGGTGGCGTTGACAAGGAAAAGTCGTTTTGTTTTTTTTTTTTTTTTTTTAGAAATCGCCAACAATCCTTTCATATCTATTCATTGGCTCGAAAGTGATGTTTGAAACAGCACAGTATACCCATATGAGTGAGTACTATCTGTTGTTTTTCAAATCAAACCGATTGGTGGTATATAACCCGTTTGAGTGGTGTTTAGGAATGTCGAATGTGGGTTTGACCATGTACAGAGGTTTTTCAACGAGAAAGCAGTCGATGCCAGGCTTATGTTGCTATATAGTATTGTTTCGAAAAGAGCCAAGACTAGGTAACTAGCTAATGGACTCAGTTGTCGTTTTAAGCAATGGTAAAGTCGGTTAACACTGAGAGTTAGAACGCATTCAATCTCATGACATTGAACATGATTTAAAATGAGTCTGATTAGTCTAGCTAAATCCTGAAGTAGTTGAGTTGAAGAGAATCTGAAAAGTGCAATCTTTTCAAAATGTAATTCTCAACCCTGTCATAGCACTCTACTACACCGAAAACAACCAAGTGCTCGTGTTGCCCCTGTTCAGTTTTAAGGAGAGGCTTTCTTCCTTGAAAAGGGCTTTCTTGGCCAATCTACAAGCTATTGTGATCATTTGAGAGACAAACAGTTGATATTAACGACTTAATAATCATGTCATACCCCCTTCTTTACTCCATTTCCCAAAATAATCCCAATTAGGTGTTGACGTGATAGCCTTACCAGAACATTCCAGAACATTCCAGAACATTCCAGAGGTGTTCTGAAAACGACATTCAGACGGTTTGAAAGAAATCAAATGAGTGCGTGTTGCCCAGATTTTTATTCCAAATCCAGTGGTAGCACTCACAGTGAGATTGGACCTGTTATTCTAGGTGTAATGTTGAGATACACATTCGAACGTTCGAGAACTTCTGAGAAAACGACAGGCAGCAAAAGTTGAAATAATTTAACAGAACGAAAAGTTGAATTTTCACTACAAGCCCGGCTGAAATCTGGAATAATTGCTATTCACTTCCATCTCCTTCTCTACCCTGGAGTGGCAAATGCTCTCAAATCTTCCAAGCCATGTCTGTAGATCTTTGCAAATGAATATTCTAGTCACATTTCAACGATTCTGAAGAGTGCGTCTGGTTACGAATTTAATTGTAAATCGACTGATACTAGTCACATTTTTCATATCGTCAATTGAAGGCCCCTGGATAGAGAATGTTCAGTCTCAACCACTCCGCCTGGAAGAATCATGGCTGACTGCAACTCTTTCCTATTTGGACAAAAGTAGCCAAAAACTTCAATTGATGCCTTCGTTCTCGGTGGCAAGAACGCCCCTGACTCGGATTCACGATCGTGTTAATCCGGATTTTCCCCAGATCAAGATGAAATAAATTTCAGTGAGCAGTTGAAGAAACTCTCTCAAGAAACTCTCTCAACATATCCACAGCTAATGTGACTAATAGTAGGCACGTAGACTGATGACTAACATTATTAGATGCAGAAGAAAATTTCAAACAGAATGCTCTTTTCAGATTCTCTCCAACATCGATATGGCATATTCTACTGGGATAAGTAGTCCTGTCCAAAGTGGAACATGTACATTCGCAAGGTTCAGCACTAGAAGACTAGTGATTCATGTTATTGGTGTCAATTTTGGTGCTATCCGAGATCTGAAAAGATCAGTTTGTAGAGACTTTTTGGCTGTATCCACTTACAGCTTTAAATATTATTCAAACAAGCTATATATCTGCTTCTGAGAAATTTACAACCCTATGGTGCAGCCATTTCAAGTGTGAATGAACTTTCCCAACGGTCCTCGACAGCATTGATCGTCAGACCAGCAGGACCCTGTTGTAGAAGTGTTTAGATACGCTAAAGAGAACCTGAAGAGTGCGTTTGGTTTGTACTGACGATGCAAACTCAGTGGTGCTGGTTGCAAACCGATAGTACCTATATTGCGGCCAGTAACAGGGCCCCATGAACCGCCACCTCGAGGCATCCAACCCCACATCCAACTAAGGTTGCACTGCATGTGCATAGAACATACTGTAGCGTGAGACAGGACATGAAGGTCCGGAATAAAACGCCACTGGAGGCCCGCAAAATCCGAATTCAGAGAGGTGGTTCGATTTGCCACCGCGAGCTCGTGCCAACACGACTAAAACCACGCAAATCGGACGGCCAGATCGCCCGCAAACCGCCCGCAAAGTTCCCCGCCCAAAACTCCCAACGCCCGCACCTAGTCCGATGGTGGCGTTTTTCCCCGCCTAATCACATGAACTGAAGTCACTTTAGCCTTTGCTTATCGAACCGAGGCTCACGAGATATATATATTAACCCTTTTCGCTGCAGCAACTGACAGCACGAGTAAGAACAGGACTGGCATTTGCTACGCACACGCATTTGCACGCACAGCTGACTTTCAACACAAGCGACTCTACACCCAGGATCAAGGATCGTTCGATAGCAAGACACTACATTCACTCTGTCACTTTAGCACTTTACCAACTACAGTACTGTACCACCCCATCAACTGCTAGGGTACCTACTACAGTACCAACACCAACTACAAACTACCACTAAACCACCCACCCACCCACCGCAATGGAAGCTACTCTCCCCTTGCTCACATTGCCGCCGGACACGGTGGTTCTCCCCGGAGTCAGCATGAAGGTGCCGCTGTCCAAGGAAACGGCCATCGCCATGCTCAAGCTGTTTGAGAAACCCAAAGACAAGGACTCGGCCGTGTCCAAGGCCACCCAGGACCTGATGCGCTCCGTCAACAAGCTGCAGGCGCACTTCAAGCTCAAACGCACCTCTGCTGACGGCTACCGCAACGCCTCGCTCATCACCATTGCCTGCGTTCCGCGCATCAGCCAGAAGCAGATCAAGGAGCACGGCGAAACCGCACCCGATGACTCATCCGAGTCCGAGTCCGTGCTGTCCACCAACTCCACGGAAGTCAACACGTCTGTGTACCCGTTTGGCTCCGTTTGCCGAATCGTCCGTTTCGAGCGATCCGGAACCGAGGACTTTCAGATTGTGCTCGAGGGTCTCAGCCGTTTGGAGCTCGGCTCTCTGGTCGACAAATCGGGTCTCGTGCCCACCGCAAAGATCCACGTGCGGTTCGACGAGGACGACGACGCTGCCGCCGCCTCCGGAGAAGACACGTGGTCCAAGACCGAGTTGTCCCAGCTGGAGCTGCTGCACGCTTCCGCCAAGGAAATCATCGATCTCGCCGGAAAGTCAAACCCCGCGCAGTTCTCCAAGCTCATGGCTTCGTCCACAACTGTGGCTGCCAGCGTCATGAAGCAGCTGACCCGACTCTCTTCCGACAAGGCCAACACGCGCAAGACGGCGGGTGCGCTGGTCGACCTGATCATGGCCATTCTGCCCACGGACTTTGAGGACAAGGTGGCTGTGCTGGCTGCGTTTTCCATCCCCGACCGAATCGCCAAGGGAGCCGAGATTCTCAAGACCAAGCTGGACATGATGAAGATCACCGAAAAGATTGACAGCACCGTCGACTCCAAGATGAACAAGCAGCAGCGAGAGTATCTTCTCCGCCAGAAGATGCGTGCCATCCAGGAGGAGCTGGGCGAGACAGACGACAAGGGAGAAGACGACGATCTCAAGGAGCTGACCACCAAACTGCAGTCTCTGAACCTGTCTCCAGAGGCCGACAAGATTGTCCAGCGCGAGATCAAGCGAATCAAGCGAATGCCCCCTACCCAGGCCGAATACCAGGTCTGCCGAACCTATCTCGAAACCATTGCTGAGCTGCCCTGGGACAAGGCCTCCGAGGACAATCTCGGAGCCCACAGCGTCGATGCCGCCAAGGAGATTCTCGACAACGACCACTACGGACTCAGCCACATCAAGAAGCGACTTTTGGAGTATCTCGCAGTCCTCAGACTCAAGAACATGCGGGAGGGTATGACTACTACAGCTGCTTCGGCCACCGGTGAAAGCAACGAAGAATCTTCAAAGGCAGTAGATTACTCCAACAGAGCCCCCATTCTGCTCCTGGTTGGACCTCCCGGTGTAGGAAAGACGTCTCTGGCCAAATCTGTAGCCAGAGCTCTTGGCAGAAAGTTCCAGCGGCTTTCTCTGGGTGGAGTTCGTGATGAGTCGGAGATTAGAGGCCATAGACGGACCTACGTGGGCGCCATGCCCGGTCTGTTCATCCAGGGACTTCGACAGGTTGGCGTGAACAACCCCGTGATTCTTTTGGACGAGATCGACAAGATTGGAGGAGCCAACTTCCACGGAGATCCTGCTGCGGCCATGCTGGAGGTTCTGGACCCCGAGCAGAACGCCGGATTCAGAGACCACTACATCAACTTTCCCGTTGACTTGTCAAAGTGCATTTTCATCGCCACCGCCAACTCTCTGGACACCATCCCCGCTCCTCTTCTGGACCGAATGGAGACCGTTCATCTGGAGGGATACACGTACATGGAGAAGCTGCACATTGCCAAGAAGTACCTGCTTCCCAAGCAGACTCGGGCCAACGGCCTAGAGCCCGACCAGGTGCTCCTTTCTGACGACGTGTTGCTGCGAATCTGCACAAAGTACACGCGGGAAGCCGGCGTGCGAAACCTCGAGCGCAAGATTGGAGCTGTGTGTCGTGCCAAGGCCGTTGAGTACGCCAAGGCTCTGACTGCAGACGACGCCGAGCACACCATTGCGGTGGTTGACGACGGTCACAAGGTCGCGTACGACCCGCACGTGAGCATCGACGACCTCACAAACATTCTGGGCATGGAGGTTTACACGGACGAGGACGAGCAGGAGGCCAAGGAGGAGCCCAACTCGTCGCATATTGGCGTGGTCAACGGACTCGCGTACATGGGCACGGGCAACGGAGGGCTGCTCAAGTTTGAGGCCTCGGCCATGCCTGGAAAGGGCAATCTCAAGCTCACAGGCAAGCTAGGCGACGTGATCCAAGAGTCTGCCCAGATTGCGCTTTCGTGGGTCAAGGCCAACGCCATTGCTCTGGGAATTTCCCCCGAGAACTCGTCTGATTCCATCATGGAGGGTACAGACGTGCATTTGCATGCTCCAGCTGGCGCCATCCCCAAGGACGGACCCTCGGCGGGCGTAGCCATGACGCTGGCGCTGACCTCTTTGTTCCTGGGCAAGCCTATTCCTCCCAGCATTGCCATGACTGGTGAGATGACGCTTCGAGGACGAGTTCTTCCTGTTGGAGGAATTCGGGAGAAGCTGCTGGGAGCCCATTTGGCCGGAGTTAACCGCATTTTGCTGCCTCTGGGCAACAAGCGAGACGTTGACGAGGAGCGACGAAAGGGCGGAGATGGAGGAGTTTTGGATAAGATGGACATCACTTATGTCAAGTACATGTGGGATGTTTACGAGGCCGTTTGGGGTCTTCGATTCGATCCCATGATTGAGTCTAGATTGTAGAGAAAGAGAGATGTTTTTGTATAAAGTGAATTTATTGTGGTTTAACAGGAACAAGGAGTGTAGCGAGGTGATAGTATGAGAATTGATTTTGGGTAGGATATGGCTATAGAATTGGTTAAATAGATCAACTGGTGTGATTGCACATTGGCAAGTAGATTCAAATTGTCGAGAGAGCACTTTTCAGTTATCTTACAATGCCGATACTCACTCTCAATAAAGCATTTATAGAGATTCTGAAAAGTGCGTTCTGTGTCAAATCTTGTGACGATTGCAATGATACTGTTTGTTCCTCCCCAGCTTCTTCAAAGCAGTACTTCTGCTGGTCCAGTGTTGTTACTTTACAGTTAACGAAAAACACTTCTTTTAGCACTGGGGAGCCCACCCTTTGTTAAAAAGCTACCAAATTCGGTCCACAGATAGCCCTGGTTCTTCTCCATCTCCTCATTCTACTCTCTTTGTTCCAGCTTTCAAACTGAGGGACTTGCTTTGTTCAAGAGATGACTTTGTTGTCTGCTATGATAGATACTGTAAATACTTCAAATAAATAAACACAGTTCTATATAGCTAAAACACGTGCCTCTAAGAACAATCCAAAGGAGACGAAAAAGTAGGATCGCAAATTTCTTTCGACCCTGGTAATCAATAAAAAAAAAGAACAAAAAACATTGAGAGCAAGTCTCAGCCACACTCGCCACATTAGCCACAATGCGACAGTGCCAAGAACAATCATGTCATGCACGTCACATGACTTCAAGTGGCTTTTACCGATTCACAGGCACCAATTTGTAAGCAAAGTTCAAACTTACACTTTGCTCTTTATCGCGACATTTACAACATTACAACAATGGTGAGTCAATGGGAGTCAGAGAGGGACAATGGGGCATTGGTCGGACGGTACTGTCTGTGTAATCAACGTAAAGACTCGCTTACTAACTCTAGGAACATCCTGCTTTTACAATGGCCGGTCTTACCGGACTCGGTGGCGTCATGGGTTATCTGTGAGTGATAAGGCAATGGCAGCAATTGTGGCTGTTTGTGGTTTGTGTTTGTGGTGGAATGT
Source organism: Yarrowia alimentaria (assembly GCA_900518985.1). Lineage (NCBI taxonomy): Eukaryota > Fungi > Ascomycota > Dipodascomycetes > Dipodascales > Yarrowia > Yarrowia alimentaria. The sequence goes on from ULGN01000001.1 coordinate 1,852,570, forward strand.
GTTTGTGTTTGGATGTGACTCACCGTGTGTGACTTACCACAGCAGTTTATGGAATAATTTGACTGGGTTATGACAGCTTACAACAGAAGTTCATCTCTCGCAGTGTCAGGATTACGACAGAATCTCATCTCTCGCTGCCCTTTACTAACCCAGTAAAAAGGGATCCAAGCCCTCTCTGTTTGGAGGTCTTGCCGTCTCTGGACTCTACCTAGGTGCCGGTGTGCTTCTCAAGCAAAACGCCGATTGGGGTCTCGAGACCGCCATTGGAGCCTCTGCTCTTCTTCTCGGAGCCTCAATTCCCCGAATCGTTAAGGCTGGCCCCAAGCCCGTGCCTGTGGGTCTGGCTGTTCTGGGTGTCGTCAACCTGGGATACTACATTTACAAGTATCGACAGTTTTACCCTTAGTTGGTGTATAGTTAATGTATATAGTTGTTTGTTCGCGGGGTGCATTGTGTTGGTTTGGTGTTGGTTTTGGATACCGTACAGAGTAGTGCATTCTTCTCTGAACGGGTGGGTGAATGAGGTGGTACTATACCTTTCCTCCTAGGTGATATGAAGAGTGTTTCAGGTGAATGAGGGGAATCTCCTGATGTCGTTATTAGGATAAACTCACAGTTGGATGTAGATATTCAAGAGAAAAGAAAGCATGAACCCACTTAAGCACAGTGATATCCGTTTGAAGAAAGCCGATGGGGGTATTTGGAGATTCTAAAGAGTGCGTGTGGTTGAGAAATCGATTGTGAGTGTATCAGTGTCGTTTTTATTGCTCCAGGTGTTTTCGATGGTGAGTTAATAGCGTGTTGTATGCTTCTTGGAAATGAAACTGCGATCTCAATTCTAAGCCAAAGAAGAGCCAAAGAAGAGCAATATGCATCACAGCAGTCAATCGAAAAGATGCTGTAGTTGAGGTATGGAAATTCTGAAGAGTGCATTCAGCTCAAAATGTGATTCTCTACTCAGCAGTCTTACTTTTATTTTTCCAGAGTGAATATATTTGTGATTTCGGTACATCCCTCTCAATATCCAACTTATGCTTCCAGATATCTACGTTCAGTAAATTTTCCAGAGTGAATATATTTGTGATTTCGGTACATCCCTCTCAATATCCAACTTATGCTTCCAGATATCTACGTTCAGTAAAGAGTATTGCAAATACGGTTTTTGCCTCATTCATGAACAACCAACAGTTGGTCAGATTCCACAATATAAAGGAGCTCAAATCTTCATGTAAACACTCTCTCTTTCTCCCACTTGTCTCAAATTCGTTCACTCTCACCTTTCCTATGCCAAGAAATCAGTTGCCCTCATTCTCTCTCAAAAAAAAAAAGTGACATACTGTGCAGGATCTGGGTGGTGATTATTTAGGGCAATTTCTAGTTTAATATGGGACCCCACAGGACACTCAAGGCTACCTCGCTAAAAGCAGCTACAGGTTCTCGATGGAAATTCTGAAAAGTGAGTTTTGCGCCAAATGGAAATCTGAGTCGAATGGTACCACTCTCATCTCTCCAACTCCCACAGAAACGATTTCAGACACCCCAAGTGGTCGTCACTTTGAAACTCTTGATAAAACTTTGGCCTCACCAACTGTGGTAACCTAATTAAACTTTACGGGTCGTCCACCATCCAACATCATCGTCAAGTCACACTCATCCAGATACACACACTTCAGCCGCCGCAATAAAATGGTATCGACCATCTACATCACGCGACACGGTTACCGGGCCAACTGGCTGACGGACCTGCCGCCCCAGCCTTCGCCCACGGGGATTGAGTCCGACCCCGCTCTTGCGGAAAAGGGTGTTGTTCAGGCCCGAGAGCTGGGAGAGTACCTCAAGACCATTGTGCCCCCCATTCAGCGGATCTACGCGTCGCCGTTTTACAGATGCATCGAAACCGCCACCCCCACGGCGCAGCATCTGGGACTTACCATTCTGCCCGAGGGAGGGTGTGGAGAGTGGTTCAAGCGAGAGCGAAGTAGCCACCCCAAACCCGCTTCCAACGCCGTTCTCAAGGGCTTTTTCCCGGCCGTCGACGAGTCTTACACAAGTCTTGTTGTGGCAGGTGACGACGGAGAGGATGAGGTGGAACTGCACGAGCGAACTAAGCGTTTTCTGGATATTTTGCTCGAAAAGCTAAACCGAGAGGAGCCCGAAATCGAGACGATTCTCATTGTGTCTCATGCGGCAACCAGAATCGCTCTGGGCCGAGCTCTTGCCGGCGACAACTCTCTGGATATCCGGACCGGCGTGTGTTCTCTGGACGTTTTCACCGCCAACAAGGCCGGCGCGCTGACTGGCGACTGGACTGTGAAGAGCTCGGGCCAGGTTGACTATTTGAGCGAGGGAGAGGTCATGCACTGGGGCTTCGGTGAGTACAACAAGGCGGCATGCAAACAGGCGCTTTCATTTCAGCTTTTGTCACTTCTTTTCAACCTAATACTAACACAGACGTTCCTTTCGATCCCGGATCCGAGGAGGACATCAAGGCTCGACGAGCTGCCGCAGAGGCTGCAGCCAGCGCCAAAGACGTCAAGACGGAAGACGACGACGACACGGTAGTGAGTATCTAGCAATGTATTTGGCATATTCGACGGTGAGACGGCGGTTGTTGGTTGTTGGGTGTTTTTTTTTTTTTCTTCTTTCTTTTCTTTGTTTCTGTTTTGTCATAAAATCCTCTTTTTTTCCATATGGTCCTAACCAAGTCAGTATTTATTCCGCTAAACGTCCCTCCAATGTCGCGGAAAGCCGGAGCCTTCTCCAAAGTCTCGGCAAACGCAGCGGTGCAGGTATCTGGTCTCGGAGAAGAAAAGCCGTTGGTGAAGATTGGAGATAGCGCCTACGAGGGCGAGTGGACGGATCTGGTGGGCTCGGAAATGTATTTCAACAATGCTACCGGCGCCTATGTGGGCAAGTCTCGTGAGCGCATCATGCTCAGGCCCATGAGATTGCACCACAAGGAGGAGGACGTGGAGGCGATTGAGCCAAAGAAACGGCCTCACATTCTGGACCAGATCCGGATCATGAACTCGGAAATGGCCAAAAGCAGTAGCGGCAACAGCACAAGCGAAGCAGCAACACAAATGGACGTTGCCGAAGTTGCTGCTGCTGCTGCGGCCGTTACTGCTGCCACCATTCAGGATCCTGCTTCCTCTGCTTCTCTGGATGTCACCATGGAGGATGCCTAACTGATGACGGAGGGGGCAGCTGTAATATTTTATACATTAATTTAATCTATCATCGACTCGGAGAGGTGCGCTTTCCTGGAAACCAAAATCTCGGCACACTGGTTGTACAGCATCTACTCGGGTAGTCGTCATTCGTCATTGAAATACTATATACAATCGTTTTACTTCTTGAAGGCACTGCTGAGTGCGTCCTGAAGCTCCTGGGTCTCGGGGGTTACGGGAGCGTTCATGATCTCGTCCTCAATCTGCTGGGCTCCCATCTTGGCCTTCATCTTGGTGGCAAACTGTTTGAGAGAAGTCACGTCCTGAGCCCATGCCACGCCAAACACTACCATGCTGAAAGACGACACAGCCATGGTGGTGGCGAAAACAACAGCCATGGCGGCCTCCTTGACCATATCTGACTGTGGTGGCTGGTGGTTTGCCTGGAACATTTGGGGAATGTCTGTGTTAGCGGGTGAACTGATCCATGGGATGGGAAGATCTCGGAGATGACATCCGTGACAGAACTTCGGTACAACCCAGACAGTCTTTGTGGTTCTCGGTTTGTGGCTCACATATGAAAGTCACGCGTTGGTCCCTTCAAAACAACACAATCATGTTCAAAACTGTTGGTTCGCGATACCTCTCCTAATGGCCTCTCTCTCCAGAGCCCTCCTTTCAATACTCACATCTTCGGGACGAAATTCCACGAGCAGTCAGTCGACAAGACAGCAAAGTGGCAATGGTGGCGCCTCCAAATAGCAGCATCTGGTTCTTGCGTCGCTGCAAGTCAGCCTGTCGTTTTTCCTGGTCAATCATGGCTGTCGAGTGAGAGATGCTATGCCAGTCGAATATTTCAATTACAGTATTTGATCGAAATTTACTTTTGCCTGTCCCAGTGGAGAATCGAACATGTTGCTTAGTCAGCACCCACTACCCTAAAGTCTAATTGCACGCCCTCTGCCCTTAACTCTTATGTGATGCAGAAAGATATCTTACCGCCCCATACTCAACCACACATTACAACATGCATCCCCAGGTCCAGGCAGAACGATTCAAGAGTGAGTAAAAACATGTGTTGTATCACAAGGACTCTGTGGTCATGTCACAGACCCCATATCGCCCACCGCAAACCACCCCAACCGCCACAAAACCACATACTAACCCCAGGCTGTGAGCCTCTTATTATGGCTCTCGACGAGTGCCACAGAGAGGACTTTGTGCCCCGAGCCTTTGGTCTCTGCAACGACGTCAAGCAGCAGCTGACCCTGTGTCTTCGAGCTGCCCGAATCGAGCATGCCACCACAAACCGAGCCCGTGCCACCGAGAAGCAGAAGCTCTTTGCTGAGAAGACTCGACGAATGGATGAGGAAGCTTACGGTCCCAACAAGATTCTCCTTGATATTATTTCTCGAGAGAAGGACGGCAAGTCTTCTCTTCCCAGATTTGAGGCTCCTGTCTCCGCTCCCTCTGTCCAGGAGTAAACCCGTGTATATAAAATTGTAAATAGTAACCTACTGACGTAATGTGTGTATGAAGGGTAGAGAGTAACGTAGCGGGAGAAAAGTCCGGTACCGTACCGAATCGTATCGGTATTGCGCAGAATATGATATGTTGTGAGTATTTTTACTACTAGAACGTTCCAAAGACTGATGAGTGCCTTGAGATGAAAGGTATATTGTTAGAGGTAGAGATGATGTACTTACATCAACTGTATGAATGCATTCGGAATCAGGTTCTACAAGTGGTTCTTTAGTTTTATATCCATAAATTTGGAGAGTTCTCACTGAAAGAAGTCAAGCAGTTTTCCAGTTTCAAGTACTTGACGGTCTAGAACATACCGTTGTTTCGAAACAAGAAATCAAAGAGTATATTCTTTCTGATTCTATAAACAGTGATTCTTCTAACGCTCTGATAACTATTATCAACGATTATCATTAGAATGTGTTGATAGTATGTGTTATTTCAAGATGACAAGCGACGATAAGTCTCACTATGATACCAACGTACGCTTTCAAAACCATCGTTATACGCGTCCTATCTGGTAATCTTCCTCAACACAGCCCCTACTGTACCCTTCCAATAAACGATCATTTTCTATTAAATAAGGCTATAGACATGGGTCAAGTCCCCACATGGTGTTTTGCATCATGTTCACACAATGTTCACCTGGGAGAACCCTCGACCGACACATGCTACATGTACCAATACCCTCCGAGAGCTCTTAATCCTGGCGGGTCTTGAGCAGCTTCTTGACGACCTTGTCCTTGGTGATGATCCACACAATGGCTCCCCATCCACCCAGAGGGTCTCTGTCCATGGCACACATGAGGGCCTGGGAACAGGTGTTGAAGAGGTCTTCGGGCTCGAGATCGGGCTGCCACAGCGACTCGCACATGCCGTAGAGCATGTCGGAGGCGGTTCCGGTGACGATGAAGTCCTTGGCAAAGTCGATGCAGCCAATGAGGTCAAAGCCACAGACGAAGGGCTTTTCGGTTTTGGAGTTGATGCCGGCGACAATGGGGCCCACAAAGTAGGGGCCGAACCGTTTCTCGTACAGCGTCGACGACACGAGGTTAGCAAACGTCTCTGGCTCAATCTGTCGCTCCTCAGCCATCTTGTACAGGTTTGTCTTCTCTCTGAACACCTCATGCAGCGTCTGGACGTCTGTTGCCAGTCCTGTGAGTCCGAGGTAGACGTTTCCGTAGTTGAAGACCTTTTCAAAGTCGTTGGACACGCCCAGTCCCTGGGATCCCATTCTGAGGTCGCATGCGATTGCCACGCAGTCTTTTCCGACCATGGCCACGCATGAGCCGCCTGTGGTTAGTGGGGGTCAGGAGGGGTCGGCCAATTGTAATTGCCGCGATGCAGCTGGCCCGCTGACTCTTTTGGCGATGCTACTTACCGTTGATTTCTTGTGGGTTTGACATGATGGTGGCAAAGTTGTGTGGTGGTGGTGATGAGATGCAGTGTACGGTATAAGCTTGATGATTAAGCGCTGGTTGGGAGGTGGCGAGGTGGAGAGGTGGGTGGGGACAAAAAGGCGATAAACGGAATTTAGAGACGAGTTAAAGAGGGAGAAGGTAGATGCGGGGTCTCTCTTGTCTTTATAATAGTTTTTTTTGGATCTGTGTCTTGCGTTCAGAGCAGTTACTGATACGTGTACTGTTGCTTAGATTTGGGAGTCACGTGACCTGACCACTGTAATAACGAATACTGAGACCGCTGAATAAGACGAGTAATAAATGATGAAACATAGATTTGTTCCGGATATAAATAAATGAGATTTTTGGCAGTAAAATGGTTGATTTAGATATTGATTACGGATTTAGACTACATGAACGGTTTTCTGCTGAAATGAGATGTGTGTTTTTTTCTTCTCCAGTTGTCTGAACATTACAGAATTTCAGAGTTAGACAACAAGAAACAACTAAATCCCGCTGTAGTCATGCTACAGGAAATCTGAAGAGTGCGATCTTCTCAGAATTCTTCACTCAACACTATATTCCAGCTTTTCTAGCTCAATAGCCCCTAATTACGGCTACAGATGTGTGCTGTAAAGCGACAGACTTGCTCATTGAAGATAGTCTTAAATATGCTCCTTTGGTGCCGCACCCGATAAGCTTATTTATACAATCATCAGCAACAACAAAATGAGCACGGATGAAAGCAACCATCCAGACATGAAAGGCGACTCTTTTGTGGAATTGATACCGGACATATCCTCTACTAACCACAAGGAACTGTTTGAGGCCAATGCCAGGCTTGTAGGACAAGTATACGCTTTTGAAGAAGAAAAACTAGCCTTCACTGAGTGTGGTCCAGACCGTCATTCAATGGTTCTGTTTCCTGAGAACCCCAGCGATGCCAGTCTTGATCAGATGATGGATATATACACCCAGTCACTTCCCAAAACCATTGGTGTGTGGAAGACTTTTGATTCCGACGAAAACACCCAGATACTGTCGGCCAAACTCCTGGCTAGAGGGTTTCAGTTGGGATGGGAACCTCAGTGGATGGGTCTTGAGCTGGATCAGGCACATCTCGAGCCCAGACAGCTTGAGGACGTGAAGATATCCCAGGGAAATGCCCAGATTCCCTCAAACGTGCCGTTTTCCAGCTCCAATGACGATAGTATCTATGCTGTTCAGCTTCGTGAGTCCGGTCAGGTGGTCAAGTTTGTTGCCAGAACCGAAAAGGACGGAGCTATCATTGGACACACGGATATTTTCTTTGGATCAAGTGCAGGACTGTACAACGTTGGAGTCGATCCTGACTACACTGGCAGAGGTATCGGAAGTGAGCTGGTTCGTGCCGCTTGTCTACTGGCTCGTCAAAAGGGATTTTCCAACGTTACTCTCAACGGAACAGGACGAAAAATGTACGAAAAACTGGGCTTCATCCATGCTGGAAACGGAGCTACCTGGTGGTTGCATCGGGTCAAGTACGCCCTGCATCCAAACAACCAAGACCAGATTAAAATCATCCAACTGGTGTGTCTGGATGAGTTGGAAGAGCTCAAGAAACTGGCGACAAACGAAGATGTTGACCTGAAATTCCCCACGGCCAATGGCATGTCGCTGGTCGAAATGGCCATCCACTTTGGATACTCAGAAACCGCCAAATGGCTGATTTTCAATGACGCTCCTCATTCGGTGGTCGATCTCTGGGACCTCAGTAAATCAAGAGCCAACACAATGCTTCCAAGACACGTTAACGACCTCATTGATGGAAAGACACCTCTACATCATGCTGTTGAACGTGGAGATGAAGACTTTGTCAAATTTTTACTGAACCATAGCCCGGACCTGGAAATCAAAGACTCCACCTACGAAAGCACACCTCTGGGATGGGCCGGTGTACTGGGCCGCTCTGAGATTGGCAAACTGCTAATCGAAGCTGGAGCCAAGCCCAAAAAGGAAGAGACACCCATTGAATAGTCTTGTATTACTAAATTGCTTATTACTAATTGCATAAATACTAATTGCAGTATTGTTTTTTATTCCTCTTCGATGACGTCGTAACGTCGTCGGCTGGGATCACCGCCATTTTTGACAATCTTCCGGTCCTCAATTCCAGTCTCAAGGGCATCCACATACACCCGGAATCGAACAGTCTGCTGAAGAAGATACTGGCTCTTTCGCTCCCAGTTGGCATGCGCCTTGGAGTGGTTCTGAGACCCAGGAGTGTACGAGCTCAGCATCTTGGGAAGAAGACCATTGTGGCTGCTTAGCTGGGTCTCGACCGCAGTAAGATACTCTTTAATGTTCACCAGCTGTCTGTCCTCATTAAAGTCACTGACAACTAGGGAGTGTCCACGAGGCTTCCACTCCTTGATTGCCAGAACGTCGCCGGTTCGGAAAGACGATGTCGAAGAGCTGGCCGAGCTACCCTTGGTGCTATCGCTCTCAGAGCTCTCCAGGAAAGACCAACCGTACTCCATGTTGGACACAGTCTCGTTCATGGGCTCCTTGGACAGACGAGCTGACCAGTAGTTACAGGTGTAAACAAACTCCTTGGCAATCTCAGTAGTGCCAGCTTGGAACACGAGAAGGCCATACTGGGGTAGAGTCAGAGACCAGAGCGCCTGGTAGGACTTTGATCGCTTGGGATTGGGCAACTCTTGCGCAATAGTATGGCAGAGCGACCAAGCATCAACCGTGTCGGCGTTTTCCATCCAGTTTCCTCCTCCAACAGTGGCTTGTCCAGCTCCAAAAGTGTTTGATTTCTTGGCTGAAAGGTCAAACAGCTTGAGCTGGCCCTTCTGCACCACCACAAACAGACTCTTCCACTTTTGTTTTCGGGTTCGCTTGCCAGAGTGGGGATCCACGTAGGGACGGTAAAGAAGAAGACCCTCCTTGGCCCAGGGAGCTCCAAAAAGCTGCAGTGCGTCCTCGGCCTCAAACTCCTCCTCTAGCTTACTAATGTCATTCATAAAGTCGTCGTCATCAACGTCACCAGTGTATGAGGAGGCAGAGTCCTCCTTGGCCATGGCGTTCCACAGAATACCTGCAAACCCGACAGCCTGTCTTGGCATGGTAAATGATCCCGAAGACATGCCTGTTTCCATCGAGAAGTTTGATTGCATGGAGTTTCGACGTCCAAAAGGGTCATTGCCAAAACTGGAGCCAGAAAAAGCCGCACTGGCATCGATTCTAGACATGTTGTCGCCTGCTTTGGGTTTGTTGAGTCTGAATTTCGAGAAAATCGATGACGTTTGGCGTGTGGAAGACGTGGTGTGCGTGTGTGCCAGCGTGTCGATGGGCGAAATAGGGGTAACCTTGGCCACTCTGTCGACAGCACGGATCTGAAGAGGGCTCTTGCTGATGGAATTGTAAAAGACTCGTAGCACATTCTGCAACAGCTGGACCCATTCGCGGGACGAGAACTGTGCAAAGGGCTCGTTGACTAAGGCAACAGTGTCAAGGTCTTTGGAGTCATTGTATTCGTCTCGTTTCAGCTCAGCAATTAGCCGAGAAGGGCCGTGACTCACCTCCATACCCATGATGACAGTTTCACTAGTGTTCTTGATAAACTGGCTCTTGCTGATAGGCTTGTTAAGAGAGTGATCCGCGGCATAGAGATCCGTGTTGAGCAGGATCAGTGCATAGGCAATGGTGTACACCGAGGTGGCAGACACAAATCCGTGACGGGGGTTGGCCTGAACCCAGGCAGCAGCAAAGTGCTCGATGATGCGACTGAGCTGCTGGGACTCGCCCTTCATGTACAGCCGCTCGCACAGACGCCGTAGTGAGTTGAGGATAGACAGGTTTTTCCAGTTGAAAAGATTCATGTAAGCGGCGCAGACCTGTTTGTTGAGCGCACGGTCGTCGCCGAGCCAGGCGGCGTACTCGTCGCGCGAGAAAGATGCGTGCTTCTCCGTGAAGAACTTTTGGGCCAGGTCATCAATGTCAGCCAGGGAGCTAGATGCTTCGCTGGCTGAAGCTTCCTCGCTGATGGAAGATGTCGACAGGTTGGTTTTGCTCATGCCCACAAAGCCGCGGCTGAAGTCCGAGGGAGTAGAGGAAGCGGAGCCGGCTGCCTTGAGCGAGTCCACGAGACTGTTTTTGCTAGTCTCAAACTGCGCATCGTCAATTGATGGCGTGCCAATTTCGGGGGTTCCCATTTGTGTTTGTGGTGCAGAAATCTTAAAAGAATTAAGGTGCGCACTAATGCTGGTGTCAGCCTCTTTAGGAGCTAACTGCTGGCCAGCCTGCGCATCCAGAGCAGGGGTCTGGATAGTGCTGGAGGAGTCGTCATGGGGCAACGGCGGCGCGGGCTCACTGGGATGTGGCGGCGTAGTGGACACCTGTGGGCTGGCGGTTGAGGGTGTTTCCAAACCCGTAGGTCGGCGGGGGTTGAACGTCTCCTCAGTGTAATCGCTGCCGGCACCTCGCATCACGGGGCTAGCTCCGTCAGTCCTGATAGCTGCTGCTACGGCTGCATTCATGGCAGCCAGGTGGTCGTCCTCGCCATTACTGTCTGAGTGTGACGAAGATGATAGCGACGACGACGAGGGGAACGACTCGGACATGCGCTGGTCGTCTGCTGTTACAGGCGGGGTCATCATGGACACGCCAGCTGCTGGCAGAGAAGAAGAAGACCCGTTGACGCTGCTGTTCGAGCTGCCGCCATTGGTGGTGAAAAGTCGCTGAGGGATTACATCGCTCTTGCTGTTGTCGCGACGAGAGATGGTGGAGGTGCGCGTGGGAGTCGCCTCGTAGTTTCTGTGATTACTGTGGTCGTACGCGTCGATGCTCGTAGAGTCGTGGATGCCGACGGCCGGTGATCTGGGGGTTCTTTCCGTGGCCACACTGACTGCGCTACTCTTGATACTGTCTGCGTCGTCACGTGCGCTGTGGAACGAGGCGTTGGACGCTAGAGAGAACTTGCTAGTGCGCTTAGAGTTGTTCTGTGTGGTAAACCGGTTCTTGTCGAGATCGGCAATTGCTGTGCCTCCGGACGTGTTGCGCACCATGGTGGCTGCCGAGTGGGTATCGAAGTCGTAGTCGTCTGCCGAGTCGTCATCGGAAATGGGGTGGTCCTGGACCGCAGACATTGCCATGGACATTGCGGGGTCATCCTGAGTTAGTAAGTGCGCTGTAAGTGGTCTCTGTGTGTCCCTACGTGTGCTCACGCGATAAGCCCGATATCTTTCACCCAAGTTCTGGTGAAACATGATCATAAACGCGATTTCTGGCACTGGCGTTCACAGGACTCCGATCCAGCATATTCGGGTCACCCGTATCAGGAAGGTGTAGACCATAGGCTGTTTGCTGGCATGTCTGAATGGGGCAACTGGTGTCACCGCGGAGTCGCAGATATCAGACCCCACCAGGTCAGGCACATACGCAGGGGGGGTGAGAGACGGTGACGTGAAGTCTGTAGACAGCTGTGGACATTGGTATGAGGCCCGCGAACCGCTCGAATGGCGCATACTCACCCGTCTGAAAGACATTTTAGGGCTGCCAGAGAAGAGTCGTCTGAAAAATCCGGGCTCGCGCTCCTGCGAGCTTTTGCTGTCTCTGCTCTTTTGAGTCTTGAGAGATCGCGCGCTCTTCTGGGATCCCAGGGTGTCGGTGCTTTGGCGAATAGACAGGCCGTGGGTCGCGTGGGACGTGTTTGTGTGGGTGTTTGGGGGCGGGTGTTGGGCCGGCGGCGGCGGCTGTTGGTTGTGGTTGTACTTTGCCCTGGTAGCTGCTTGAGCTGCTGCTGCGGCCATACTTGGGACGGGCGAAGAAAGGCCTTTTTTACTGCCAGAGCCCGCGTTTGCGTTTCTGTGCATGTTTGGAGACACCATGAATGACGTGGATTGGGGTCGGCTCGGAGGTTGAGTTTAAGTGGGTGCGTTGCACTGGCAAGGGCGGCGTGCGGGCGGCTGTGACGACGGGGGGACGGCTGCGGAGCTGGCTGCGGTAGCGGGCGGGAGAGGCGATCTGACGGCGGTCTTTCGTGTCACTTTTGCACTGTAGGTCGCGTCGTGGACTAAGAAACCCGAATGTGCCATAATTATTATCCCCTAGCCCTTGTTCTGGACTGGAGCATGCTTAGCGAAGCAAGGCTGCAACTGAGTTTGTGCTTGTTTCAGATGGCGTGACATGCACGCTACTTGGGGACACGTTGGGGGGAGCTTGGGCGGTCAGATATACGTCGGCTGGTGGGCTGTTGCTGACTCAGCCGGTTGGGCTGTCTGTTTGTGTCCCCCTCAGCTTTTTTGTCCCCCGAGTCCGCCGTGTGTCTGGGCCTGCTCCTTTCACGTGGTTGCGCAGAACTAGCTCAGGGGGGCGCGCTGCATTGCGCTCCACACTAAAAAAAAAAAAAAAGGCAGCGAATTGCACAGAACCGCAAGTGCAGCTACATGTGAGATTGGACGGGGTGGTAGCCGAGATGCAAGGCCGTCTTTTAGTGGCACGTGACTCTGTGCTGTACTTATGGTGGCGGGGCGAGAGTCTGGGGCCCTGAGAGGCACGACGTGGTCTGTGTTGTTAGTGGTTGGTTCCTGGTCTGGTTTTCGAAAAACGCTTGAGTAGGGTGTTAAGGGTGTTATAGCTGCGTTTATCAAAAGTCAGGGACACTAACGGGTTTGCCACATGGGAAAGAAATAGTGTAATTTAATTATGGCCACTTGAGTGCAGAATTATTTTTTTAAAAAAAGTAGAAAAAAAAACAGTAAAAAAAACACAAAAAAATACGAGGAGATGTAAACACAGGGCTGGTTGAGTGCAAACGGTATAATATCGGTACAAATCCATTCAGAACAACTCTGAAAATCCGAAAATCCGGTCAACGGCCAGATTTGAGCTCGTTTGCAGAAAATAAACAAGACATACACGGTGTTATTGTTGATAGGAGCTACTGTATCTTTCGAGATCCAGCAAAAGTTTATATTAGAGGGAGAAAAAGAAGTAGTCTAATCGAGCAGTGTGCATAAGCTGTAGGAGGTTAAAGCACATGCAAGTAGCAGGTGATCATGGTCGATCCATGGGGCTTGTTGTTGCACTTATCAAGAATTTGAAAAGTGCGTTCGTTTCGGGTGCTGATTTCGGGCTCGACTGTGCTGTTTTATTATCGATAGTTCCATTTTTCGTCTCGTTTGAATGTGCTGTTGAGCCGTGCTTCTTCTTTTAACAAAAGTTATCGCAAGTTGGGAGACTGCACACCACTGTAAACTCTCGTAAACTTGGGAGACCCTTGCTCTTTTCATTTTTTCGGTTTCTTCTTTTGCCCTTTTTGCCCTTTTTCGTGTCTCAAAATTAGGCAGGGAGCCGGACCGTTGCCAATAAATTATCTCCAGGCAAGTTTCAGCCCCCGAATCCGCTTTCCATCTCGTCCAGACTTGTCCAGAAACTACCTTCAAGATTCTGTCGTATCGGATCGGAAAATCTGTCCCCACAAAGTTACCGCAGCTTGTAGTTTCTTCTTCTTGCCTTCAGGGGTAAGCAGAAATAAGTGCCGCCAAAATCCCGAGAGGTCGATTTAGTGCGGTTTTGAGGGCAGAATCGGAGTCAGCTTGACGGCAGCTGACTAAGGCAACTTGCCAGATTGTAATAGTCCGGCTTTTGTCGTTTCCAGTCCGTTTTCTGGATTTTTTTATCGTCTTGTTCGTTCATTCGATCCGCATCATTCTAAGTTTTGTAAGCAGCTTCTGGAGACTATATGTAGACTATGCTTTGATGGGAGCGGAGATTAGAGAAGTGGAAACGTTCCGTGCCGGGCTGGAATTTGAAATTTGAAGAGTCTGGGCAGTTTGTGGAGACGTGGTGAGTTCAGTTTTGGTGTTGGTTTTTCAATGGCTCTTTTGCTCGTCGAGTTGTAGTTGTGTGGTCTTCTGCTGATTCCCTATTAGCTTGGGTGAGAGCCTAGGTGATCGTTTGGAGACTGCTTTTTGGAACTTGAATTGCAAAGAATGGACGATATTTTGTCAGCAAGATGTTGGTCTTGGTTTAGTTGATGGTTCTAAATCTCTAGTATGACGGAGAAGAGATTCTAGTCGAGTTTCGTTATTTCAACAGTCTGAAGTTACTGTCTCAAGATTATACCACTTTTTGATGGCAAACAGAACGCTACAAATCGACATTGAATGGGTTTCGAGCAATGTAATTGAACCATTTTCTTTCATAATCAAACTGTAGGTAGAATCACATTTCGGAATCATCACATGATGGCGTTATATGACGATTCTGAATGTGGTTCAGGTGCAGCATCTGAAAGACCCAATCCATATTTTTATTTCTTTATTTGTTCAAAATCATTCAAAATCATTTATTCATAATCATTTATTCAAAATCATTTATCTAAAATCGTTCATTTAAAATCTTTCATTCAAATTCATTTATTACTCGTCTTTCCCATTCAAAATCATCTGAGCATTCGTCTCAAAATCAGTTGTGTATAGTCACATTCATTTCATCAGAACACACATTCATCTGAGCATTGATAAGTTTTGTTTCACGAGATTGTCCACTGTTCAATCTCATTTGAAATATCATATGGTACAGAGTACTCTGTAGATATCTGGAAGGTCTGAAGTGCATTCTATTTATACTAATCGCTTCAATTTATAATCACCTTAATTTAATTAAATAGAGTGACTTCAATATTTGGGAATTTGAAAATCTGAAAATCTGAAAATCTGAAAATCTGAAAAAGAGAAAATCAACCACCTCTCAACACCCCCAAAAACACCTCAAAACACCCCAAAAACACCGCCAATACCTCCTCCACCCAGCTACATTCAGTGGCAAATTCGCCACCAGGTAAACTTTTTTTAGCTCAACACGAAAAAAACGCTTAAACGCGAAAACATTGTAATTACTACCCAAAACAGTATGAACCCTATTGACCTTCCCCAAACAGTCCCATTAATGAGATGATCCAGTGGGAAAATCGAAAATCCAAAAAGTGCATCTTGTCAAGCTCCAAAATCCGAGCCCAGCGGTCCAATTCCCATCCCAATATCTCCCCTACAGGCCTCTCCATCTACTGTCCTCTTCCAGCTCCAACCCTCTCCTCCCAACATACATATCAGCAACTTCTAAAAACACGTTCTTGAACTCAGCACCACCACTCGATTACAAACACAACTCGCCTGAAACCCACTCAAACATGAGCCAGGAAGAAGAACGGGGCGGAGCGCTGCCCATCGAGCGGCTGGCAGTCAACGGAATCACGCAAAACGACCTCAATCGTCTGGGAGAAGCCGGACTGTACACAGTGGAAGCGGTGGCCTACACGCCCAAAAAACACCTGCTCACAATCAAGGGCATCTCCGAGGTCAAGGCCGACAAGCTCATCTCCGAGGCAACCAGACTTGTGCCCATCGGCTTCACAACCGCCACAGACGTCCACCAGACGCGGTCCGGCCTCATTTCGCTGACCACGGGCTCCAGCCAGCTGGACACGCTGCTGGGAGGCGGCATCGAGACGGGAGCCATCACAGAGATGTTTGGCGAGTTCCGAACGGGAAAATCGCAGCTGTGTCACACGCTGGCTGTAACCTGCCAGCTGCCCATCGACCAGGGCGGCGGAGAGGGCAAGTGTCTGTACATTGACACCGAGGGCACGTTCCGGCCCGAGCGGCTGCACTCCATCGCCCAGCGGTACGGACTCAACGGCGACGAGGTGCTGGACAACGTGGCGTACGCGCGGGCCCACAACTCGGACCACCAGATGACGCTCCTGCAGATGGCAGCGTCCATGATGACCAAGTCGCGGTTCGCCATTCTCATTGTCGACTCCATCATGGCGCTCTACAGAACGGACTACGCCGGACGAGGAGAGCTGTCGGCGCGGCAGACGCACGTGGCCAAGTTTATGCGAACGCTGCAGCGTCTGGCCGACGAGTTTGGCATCGCGGTGGTGATTACTAATCAGGTGGTCGCGCAGGTGGACGGCGGCGCCATGTTCAACCCGGACCCCAAGAAGCCCATTGGCGGCAACATTGTGGCCCATGCGTCCACCACTCGACTCTATTTCAAAAAGGGCCGAGGCGTTCAGCGAATCTGCAAGATTTACGATTCTCCGTGTCTTCCCGAGTCCGAGTGTGTTTTTGCGATTCATGAAGACGGAATTGGCGACCCCAAGGAGGACGAATAGTGGTGGAACGAGAAGGACGGACACGTGGAGGTTGTTTCATGTGACCACGTGAGTTGTATCACCACATGTGTTTTTGTAGATACCCCCCCCCCCCACACACATGCATGCATCGCAGTACTTATATATTAAATGAATGAATTCAGCAATTGTCGGCGGGCGGAGTGTGGGATAAGAAAGGTGTGTGAATGGATTAGCTGTAGGTGGTACTTTCGAAAAGAATTTGTACTCTGAAGGCTAGGATCATCTAGTTCAGTAAAGAGTGTCGATTCTGTGGGTGAATTTTGACACTGTGGGAATTTTAAACAGTTCATTGTGATTATTGAAAGACGCTGGTTGTAATGGTGTTGTCCGTTTTGTTTTACTGTGATTATTGGTGATTGTGGTGTTTTCCAGTAAGACATTGCAACTACAGAAAGTCTTTGGAGCTCAATGTTTGAGCTATGATTATTTTAAATGTATCGTTTTGTTTATATTGCGATTCTCGTTTCAATGATGAACTTGTTTTAGTAGTAGATCATCAATTCATGTATATATGGTCTAATGTTTAGTCATCAAAGATACTTTGAAAATGCACCTTTCAAGTTTGTGAAAGGAACTCTGTAGATATAGGTATGTAGTGACATTGTCCAAAACAGTTATGGTTCGTTTCGCTACGATGATAAACTACTTTTGTAGTTCTTTGATGAACCTGACTCTTCAAAGTCTTCAAGTTGGTTGATATGGCAAGTTTTGAAACTAGCAGTCCCCTAACAAGGAGAAACAATGAATGGACACTGAAGATCAGGATTTGATATAAATAAGGTGGTTTCTGCTCTTTTGAAGAGATTGTATTCCAGAGATTCCATATCTCTACAGCGTTTTTTGTAGTAACTCGATAATGATATACAAGTTTCAACTGTTTGTATAAAAAGTGCTATGGGATTCATAGAAAATTGAAAACACTGATATTGGACCCAGTGTAGTGTTAATATACAACTTTTGATCATTTTCGAGTCATTAGATTTTTATTGGTTTTTTTCGCCATATCTTTTCTAAATGTGTAAACTTATGTATGCTATATCGTCCTCATATACTTCAACTAGAGCACTTCATTTATGTGAATTGGAGGCAAAACCAATCGTAGCCGGTATCAATCGACTTGGAATTGAAATCTGAACAAAATCACACTGTTTGATTTCTTTTAGTCGCTTCACAACGTTCTCAATTTGAAATGCTCTTGCCCAATGCCAATCATGACTAAGCGTTTCAGACAACACCTTGTAAAATGCGATTTGGGATCAGTTGAAGTGAAAAGACTGGTGCTGCTCTACTCAGATTTTTATTTTAGAATCAAGGCAGCTTTCAGATTTTCAATAGCTCTACTGTAGCGTCTGATAAACTGAATCACGTGAAGAGACCCATGCACTACATGATTAGTCCTACAACACCTCAACACTGCACACTTCAAAAAGCGATTGGAGCCAGCTACAGCCATAAAAACGATACCAATCTGTTCAGAATCGAATTCTGCACGCAATCAGGCACTTTTCAGAGCTTCCCAACACCTCCCCGTCCACTTTTAGCCAACATCCAGGTCTCCCCTCCATCCCAGACACGAAAAAACACGTCTAAACGGACTCAAACACGTAAACAAACCCACACACACGTATTTGCTGTATGTTTGACACCCCCCACCTTCCCCCACCTTCCCCACCTCGATCACATGTGTGGAAATCAGCTGTTTGCCCTGATTAACATCCATTGTGCTCTTCCCGGGGAGTTTGACGCGAGGTTTAAACGCGTTAGTGACACGCCCACAGACGGCTTAAAGTGTCCACCTGCCGGTCCGTGGCTCCAGAAGTTTTTCTTTTGTCGTTTCTTTTTTCGTTTTTTCAATTTCCCACTATTTTTTCATCTTATTGGTTTTCGGTTGCTTCTCCGCTGTCTAAACACCCCCTGTGCATGTATCCCCTGCTGATCGCGTGCAGATGGATGGAAAGGGGGTGGCTGAGGGGCGAAAAAGGGCCGAAAAAGAAAAAAAGGGAGAAAAAAACGAATTTCGATAAAAAGAAACCAAAGGCGCCTGAAATGGTAGAATGGGGGCGGGCTGATGCTCTGGGGCTAGTTTTTGTGCCTCCAAACGGTCTCCACGGGGTATTATCTATTGATAGTTGTGATGTGCTACATTTGACAATGTCAATCAGCAGTGCATTCTAGTTCTGTATCATGGTTAGTCTCTTGAAGCTTGGAAACGTCTCTCTACTTCATCTCTAAACAACACTCTACAGAAACGAAAAAGAGTGCTGGAAAGATTTGAAGACTGCCAACGCGCTCGTGGCGCTACGCCGAGTCGAACGTACTCTTTGGAATTTCTTCACTGGTTCTGTAGACGGAAGTAAAGGGAGGAGTGGTTCTGGAGTTGTTGAAGCTACCCTTGAGCAGATACCAGATGGTGATTGTGGGTGTGGGTAAAAAACGCTGCGAATGAGCTGGGGCAAATCTGAAAAGTGCATCTGGCTGCAAATCCGATCACAAACCAATTGGCGCCACTCCTGACCCCTATAACTCTCCACAGCACGTTTTGACAGCGGTTCTCTGAGACATTACACCGAGACAAGCTTATACTTCACCTAGACTTCCTCTACTCTGTACTCTGTAGACTAGACATGGACACTGTAGACTACAGTGATAATGGACCAGCCTAACTCTGTCTTCTTGGCAGCAAGTGGCGAGATAAAAGAAAATCCAGACATGCTATCCCAGTCCAAGTGGCACCAGTGTACTCAGAATCGAGTTCTGAACAAGATGCACTTTTCAGATTTCCCCCAACACACCCAGAACCCCCATTAACTACAGAGTAGTACACATTTGTTATCCCTAGCTACCCCTACCAACCCCCACCAACCCCTACAGTAGTATATCCAGTACCATGATCAAACGCCTGATAAACGTACTGGTATATATGGGCACGCACTCGGTAGACCACAAACTACACTCACGTGTGCGATATCGCCACTTCAATTATTGCTCAGATGATACAGCCACGGCTCTTTATCGAGCCATGTCCTTCCCCCTCCCTAGTCTACAACTACACCCTCTGGCTGAACGCGATGTGTACGACTCAATACAGCACATACACGCACTGTATCTTGTACGTCACACGTTATCGACACGCTATCCGCGGTTATCGTGAATTTCGGAAAAAGCACTTGCTGCCTTGGATATATCCTCCCTTTCCCTGAGAAGGAGCGTGTTGAAGAAAGCGCGTGTGCGAAAAAGAGTTTTTTTCTTTTTTTTCCTTTTTTCTTTTTTCCCTTTTTCCTTCTTTTTCGAAAAGCGTAAAAACAACAACAAAAAAAGCGACGGAAAAAAAGCGTAAAAATACTGAAAAGCCAAAAATCAATGTTTGCTCAATAGGTCCTCGAGGACAACAGTCATAGTCCTGGATTTATCAAATGGGGCATCTGAAGCACATTTGAAACATGTCAGGGAGGACGTAGGTGTTGCTGTTGGCCCGAGGGGCGGTTTTCCAGGAGTTTGAACGACAGAAACCCGGCCAAAAGTGGCCTCTTTTATCTTTACTCCTACGTGAGACAGTCTATGGGTGTGTTCTCTGATATCCTCTAAACAGAGTCAGTACAAATGGCCCCAAAACCACCCTAGAGGAATAAAACCAAGACTGCTGTGACCGTAGCGTCCGTCTGAGCAGAATGCACTTTTCAGAATCCCCCCAACCGCCCCCAATGCCAATATAAACCGCCCCCACCACCGGCCCTTCCACAAGCTAAGTTTATGCTCTCCACCAAAAGCAGGTCGAAGCAAGGGATGACTTCTGGAGATACAGGCAGAAGATGCAAAAGTCGGTCTGGCCGGATATTATCGTCCAGAAGAAATATACCGAGGGCTGGCACATGGAAGGCGGTGGCTAGGCGAGACAGAAACACAAACGGCGGGAAAACGCGATAATATTGGATGGTTTTTTTGCTTTTTTGCTGAGCAAAGATTTTTTTGGCCGTAGAAGACCCCGGAGCTAGAAAAATTGGCTGTCTCGGCGAGTTGAGTTCTGAGACATCCGAGGTTTTGGAGACTAGACTAGACCAGAGGGAAGAGAGAAGGACAGTCATGTGGCTCATCTTAACACGTCCAGGTCTCGCCACGTGACTGAAATCTCTTGGGCAGACTGGTCACGAGCTCTCTGACGAGTTCACGTGACTCGAAAAACAAGCCCCGTTGGCCCCATTTCACCTCTCCTCTCTCCTCTCTCCGCTCTCCTCTCTCTGCCTGCCTCTACTGTATGTACGTACGTACGTCCTACAAACAAGTCCAATATTTCCCTCAAGACATTAACTCAGACTTTACCGAAAGCATCTTCTGTGTTCATCCACAGAACGCGTTTACGTGTAGCAATCGCGACAGAACGAGCATTGCAGCTACGACAGCAGCTTCAACACGCCCACAGCACTCCGATCCAGCCGTCCACTCCGCAGCTCTTTCCCAGCCCGCTCTACAAACCCCCCGAAACGACCACAAACACCTTTTTTTTCTCCAGCATCCCCAAATTTAAGGTTTCAGAAATAAGGTTGGCCCAAAGCAAACTCTACGCGGTAGACACGACACGGTCGCAGGGGCGCGTTGATTCAGACTTGGCTGGACGACGGGGCCAGCTCTGCGAATACGGGCGCAATCGCTCCGCTGAAAGCGAATCCGGCGGAAACCACGTCTCCGCAAGCACAGCGACACGCTCAGATCCGCGCCAGCCCTCGCGCTTCCACCAACAGTCGCGCTCCGACCCGTCCGCCCACGCCCCTTCCAACCTAATCCGGCTCTAGCTCCAACCACATGCACCTCCTCTTATCCCTTAGCTACCCACGGTATAAGTCTGCAGATGTGCCCTCTCTAGGTCCCCGACAGAAAAAGCGACTCTCAGACACCTCCACACTCACTCACTCTTCCCCACCCACCCACACACATTCGCACACAGCCATGCTCACCCAGCCCGTCACGCCGCTCAAGCGCAGCCATAGCGTGGCTCTCACACAGGACCTGCTCCCCTCGGCGTTTGCCCTCAACACTCCTCCGGACTCGGAGCGGATAAAGCGAGCGCGAGCAGGCGAGCAGCAGACGCCAGCCCACGTCTCCTCGGCCTACGCGGGCCACGGCCCCACCCCCGGCACCCTCCGACGCGCCCACAGCTACGCGGGCATGTCGCACCACCACAACAGCGGGCCCCACCACACCGCCATGGCCATGTCTGCATCCTTCGACCACGTGAGCTCGGCACACATTGCGTCCGTCAACTCCACGGACTCGGTGGACACGTCCAAGCCGTTCTACGCGG
This sequence comes from Yarrowia alimentaria, assembly GCA_900518985.1. Classification (NCBI taxonomy): domain Eukaryota; kingdom Fungi; phylum Ascomycota; class Dipodascomycetes; order Dipodascales; genus Yarrowia; species Yarrowia alimentaria. Next base: position 1,874,152 of record ULGN01000001.1, read on the forward strand.
AGTTCAAGCTGGACGTGCACAAGCCCGAGCCGTACGCGCCGTTTGCGTCGTCTGGTGCGGTCAAGCACGAGGCCACGCCCATCAAGAGCGAGCCCGAAACGCCGCTCAAGTCGGACCCCTTCACAGACACGCCGTTCCGCAACTCGCTGCCCACCGTGCCCGGCTCGCCCAACCAGGACCACATCAAGAGCGAGGAGGACGACGACGACGTGTCGCCGCGAACCGAGTCGGCGTCGTCGTCGTCGCTGCCGGCGCTCACCAACTGGGAGGCGTACACAAAGTACCTCAAGCGGCAGAAGAAGGAGCGCGGAGACGAAAACCCGTCCATCTGGAGCACGGACGTGGAGCAGGCGTTCATGGAGGCGCTCAAGGTGATTCCGTGCGTCGGGCGCCGCAAGATTGTCATCAACGGCCGCACCTGTGGCCGCAACGAGCTCATTTCCGAGTACATTTACAAAAAGACGGGCAAGCAGCGGACGCGGAAACAGGTGTCGTCGCACATCCAGGTGCTCAAAAACCTGCTCCGCGACGACAAGCACTTCATGTCTCTTCTTCTCGGCGACGAGCACGACAAGGACAAGAGCTTTGAGGGCTCCACCGTCGTCTCCCAGACCACAACCAGCAACAGCGACAACAACAGCAACAGCAACAACAGCAACACGACGACGACGACGACGACCACCAGCCAGGTCCACGTGGCCCAGCCCCAGCCCCAGCAGGCCGTTCCCCACTCCGCTCACCACCAACAATCGCATGTGCATCTCTCTCCCGCATCGCCTGTGCCCCACGTGCCCTCGCTGCCTCCCTCCACGCCGCGGTCGCATCGCCAGCTCGGCTTTGCCATCCAGCGGCCCCCCAGCTCCCCCGCGGTGCTGGGCTCGCAGGGCTCCTCGCAGTCGCGACCCCTGTTTGCTTCCCACGCGTCGGCGTTTGCGCCCCACCACTTTTGCCTGTGGCACGAGGAGGACGCGCCGCACGTGTACTGCCAGTCCATGCGGCAGCCCATGTCCACGCCGCTGCGTCCCAAGGCTCTGGCTGCAGTCCAGACCCAGTTCCCCGACGCCTTTTACTTTGCTCAGCACGGCATTCCCACCATCCACGCCAAGGCCGCCCTGCACATGCCCGAGGCCACCAGCGGCACGCCCGAGCTCAAGACCCAGAGCCAGTTCATCGTGTCGCCCCCGCAGTTTGACACGCCGCCGTCGTCGCGGTTCTGGATGTGCGAGACGCGGGTGTGGACGCTCGGACACGAGATTCTGCAGCTCCGCAACCTCGTGCCCGCCGCTCCCCAGCACGACGTGTCTGGCGGGGCCAAGGAGCGGCTGCTGCTGCCCATGGCCGGCGACTTTTGGTCGGCGTTTGTGGCAGGCATCAGCGACAGCTCCAGCAACCCCGAGGTGGCCACGGCCGCCATTGGAGGCATCACCATGCAGCAGGTGGTGTACTGTCTGCCCGGCGACGCCGCCGAGTTTGACGTTTCGTCCACCAACGAAATCAACGCCCGGCCCCACGGAGTGCTGCTGTGGGAGTTTGCCAAGGCCGACGACGCCTTTTCCGCCCAGGCCGTGTTCCGCCGAGTGGTTCTGGCCGACTCTCCCGAGTCGCCTTCTTCGCGAGGCCCCTCTTCTGTGTCGTCCCACGTCTCTGCCTCCATGGCCCCCAACTCCGCCACCTCCTCTGGCGCGGCCCCGGACCCGTACTTTTACCCCATGGCTCGGTCCATGTCCGCGGTCGGCATGTCCTACGACGTTTTGGACGCTCCCTTTGACGCTCCTTCCATGACCCGGACGCTGACCGACTCGTCGTGGAACAACCCCGGCACTCCTGCTCGGCTCATGACCTCTACAAAGAGCGGCACTCCCACTCCTCGAGAGCTGCAAATGCCTCTTGAGCTCGACAACGACATGTTCTCGTACCCGATGAAATCTGCGCCAGCAACTTACAACGGCAAGTTTCCGCCCGGCTGCGATTTCTGGCAGAGTTAGAGAGAGAGAGAGAGAGAGAGAGAGAGAGAGAGAGAGTGA
>ULGN01000001.1:1876195-1966834 GCA_900518985.1 Yarrowia alimentaria
GTAGACGCACATGCGCCGATCAAGTTTAATTCTACCGCAAATAGAGTGTATTTGCCTCTCTTAGTAAGCTGCTGAGGTATCTGAAACCGTCGAGGCTCTGATCAGGTATTGGGCACATTGCTGAACTGCACAGAGATCTGTAGGAGACAGCTGGCAGACGTGGCGAGAGTGACAGAATGGCAGCACCACACCTCGCTGCACGTCACCCGTTACCTTTTCTCAACGGTCAGCGCCGTTCCTATGCCATGTACCCCCATGTAGCTAACAGCTCAGCTATGAGTCTAGTCTAGTCTAGTCCAGCTGCCGTAGACCCAGCACGGAGAATAAATTGATAAATGAACGAGGCGAGGGACATCAGGCGTGCCACGGGAGAAGCTAAGTCGGGCCCAGCACACTAAGAGGCTGTTGCCGAGAGTTGCGGTCCACTTTGGCAACGGCTCCAAGCTACAGTACGAATGCAACTCAGCTCCATCTGGAAAGAGAAACTTCACTTTGGCCTTTTTTCGATTTCCGCAACCGAAAGAGAACGGTACCCGCGCCGTCGGTGTCCGTGTGCGTGCGACAGATGGACCCGGTCACACTACCACCTCCCCAGCCCCGGGTAGATGTCACTGTTTGGTTTTTCGTTTATGGGGCTTTCGCTTTCTGTTTTTCACATTGCAGGTAGCTAAGGCAAACCTAGATGTGGGGCCAAAAGAGACGGCGAAAATGAAAAAATACCAAAAAGCGAGTAAAATAAAAAAAAAACCGAAAAAAAAAGCTAAGCTTCAGAGAGGTAAAGCGAGGTAAAAAGAGGTAAAAAGAGAGTCCAAGAGACAGACGGCCAAAAAGGTAAAGCTTCGAGTGCAGGTGCGCATATACCTTCAGAGAGAGAGAGAGAGAGAGAGAGAGAGAGAGAGAGAGAGAGAGAGTGGTGAAGAAGGAGAAGGTCGAAGACGGCAGGTCCGTGACACATTAACATTAACAGCTTATTAGGTAGCTGACGACGGCTTTATGCTAACACTCATGTAGTATATAAATTATTGATAGATTATGACAGTTTTATTTGGGTGGTGTAATTGGTAGTGGACAACATGAGCGATACCAAACCTTTAGAATTCCATGTCGAAAGTAGTGTTATCTGCGATTGAATTGGAAGTGATTCAATATCATATGACAATTATCGACTTTGCCTTAGAAGTATTGTACGGCAAATGTTTACAGACTTTACCTTATTATCTTTTATTCCAAGGTAATAGTCGTAGATGTATACATAAGACGAGTAATGAATGGTTTTAAATGAATAAAAATAAAAAAAAATAAAAAAAATTCGTAGATGTTTAATGGCTAAACTAACCAGTACCATCAAGATCACTATCATAATGATTGAATAAATATTTGAGGTGCTGTGGTTCGGTCAAGGACAAAAAGGACTTGTGGCAACCGAACTTCCAGGACTGACCATTACTTTTCGGCAATTGGAGTCATCAGCTTTGTTGTTGATGGTGATAAGAAGTTATCTAGGAAGTTTAGAAGCATTTGTTTCAGGAGTTGATGTATTAAAGTCGGATGAATTAAGTCAGATGAATTAAAGTCGAATGTGTTAAAGTCGGATGTGTCAAAGTCGGACGTCTTGTAATCTATAAACAAGACGTATACTGGACTCAGATCGAGTGCAAGCACTATAGAGAGTTGAGTGCAAACTCATTGAATTGCTCCTGTAACTAATGGTACTTTTCATTTTTTGAGACATCACAGTATAAGAGCTCTCCTCTAGAATACATACAGTACGGTAATCATCCACTTGTATCAATCTACAACTACCAGACAAGCTATCCTAATGAGTCTTTTGAAGAAGAATATTTGAAGATCTCTGAGTGTACTTATTACGTCTGTTTTATTTGTCTTTACATTTATTTCCACAATGTTCCAGTTACAATGTTCCAGACACAATGTTCCAGATATTGAAATTGAAATTGAAACTCTGGACAGAACAGAAATTCAGGATAGTATACTGTGCTTGAGATCTTTATCTGAACGAAACGAATTCTGTTCTTCTACATCTACGCAATATCGGGGTTTCATCATTTTATTTTATTTTATTTAGTATAATTTTTTTTTATCATTTTTTCATCATTGGCGTTGGGGTTGTAAAGATGTGACAACTAGCTCTCAATTGATTTGATAAAAGTAGAGGTCAATAGAGCAAGAGTGCACTAAATAACTCTTCAAGTATTCCCCAGAAAAACGTGACAGTTTTGAAACATGTTTCTAGGTCTTCTCTTACTGCCTGTTGCATATCTCATCCCTACAATACACAGTTTCTGATCATCTCCCTCAGTTTTCTTGTCAAGACACTCTTGGTCAGATTAAATACTATATACATTTATCCATCATCTTCTCTGATCGCCCTTTACCTGCTCCCAATGCGCCTTTCCCTTGTATCCACCCTTGCTACCCTTTCCCTTGCCGTTTCCATAGCCATTGTTGCCCTTGTAATGGTGGTTTCTCTTGTTGCCACCCTCGGCTCCAGCCTTGCTGTCCTTGAGAATGCCGTTGATGGTGTTTTCCACCTCGAACCGCAGCTTGGTCACGCCCTCAATGTCCACAAACGTGTGCGGGTACCGGTTCTGCAGCCAGCGGTAGGCCGAAATCATTTTATGCAAGTCTTCCATGATTTTCAGCCGGTCGACGGCAAACGGCGCCAGGAAAAACCGGTCTAGCGCCGGAAGAGCCAGCTGCGCACACGTGTAGACGGTTCCCTGGGCCAGCGCCCGGGTCATGCCCATCACCTGGGCCATGCAGTAGTCCGTGGACCCAAACGGCAGCCCCGAGATGTTGAGGGCCTGGTCGATGGACAGGCCCTGGAAGCACGCGTCCGAGAGCTCCAGCTGCGACTCGAACGACGGCAGCGTGTAGCCGTCGGCCGTGACGGTGAGCTCCTTCATTCGGGCCATGAGCTTGGCGAGCCCCTTGACCGACGAGACCAGCGGAACAAACTGGTCGTCCTGGGGCTTGACATAGAGCGTCTTGAGCATGACCGTCGGGGTCAGCAGACACTCGTGCACGTAGCGGTTGAAGCTCTTTTGCAGCGACGTCACGTACCCGACGCTGCCCACCTTGTCGCTTCCGGGGACCTTGTACCGTCCAGCTCGCCCCGCAATCTGCTTGGCCTGGGGCGGGGTCAGCAGATTGTAGTCGCCTGTGCCGTCGTACTTGCGGATGGCGGCAAAGACGATCCGGGCAATGGACAGGTTGAGGCCCATGCCCACGGCGTCCGTGGCCACCAAAACAGACGTCTTTCCGGTGTTGAAGTCGCGGGACTGCGTGACCCGGGTCTCCGGAGGCAGCGCGCCGTAGACAATCGAGCACTTGTAGGGAGTGGTGGCCTCGATCTGCTCGCGGTACTCAAACACCTTTCGCCGCGAAAACGCAACCACGCAGTCGCCCGGACGCACCTCCGTGAGGTCTCGCAGCGGCCTGTCCTCCATCTCCAGCGTGCCCAGACGCTCGTAGGTGTTGATTTCCACCGTGTCGCCCGTTTTCTCGGCAATCGCCCTGATCACGTCGATCACAGACTCCTCTCCGCACAGATGCACCTCCCGGGCCTGCACTCCAACCACGGCGTTCAGCCAGGCCCAGCCGCGAGACTGGTCGTTGAGCATCTGGATCTCGTCAATCACGCACACGTCCATGAGCTGGTTGGTGTCGATCATCTCAATGGTGCCTGCCGTGAGCGGGGCGGGGTTCCCAAACGCGTCTTCGTCGTTGATCACCTCCTCTCCGGTCTTGAGATTGATCCTCAGACCGTCGTCCTTGATCCGGTCGTACGTCTCGCGGGCCAGCAGACGCAGCGGGCCCGCGTAGTAGCCGTTGTTGGCCTCCTTGAGCCGCTCCAGCGCCCTGTACGTCTTTCCCGAGTTGGTGGGACCCAGGTGGCAGATGATTCGGCGAGTCAGCATCCGCGCGTCTGGATACAGCTCCTGGGGGTTTGTGAGATCGATTTTGCCCTCTCCCTCGACGTTGAAGCCGCGCGACGTCAGCAGGTCCTTGACGTAGCACCGGAACAAGTGCTGCTCGCACAAAACGGGGCTTTCCTCGCTCAGCCACCGCATAAACTCCACACTGGGCTTGTTCAGTCGGCTGGTCACGTGGTTGAGAATGTCGTGCATCTCCAGCTCCGTGAATTTGGCGGGCTTTGTGGCCGATGGGCTGTCTGTGGCCTGGTAGACTGGAAACAGCTCGGTTTTCTCGTGTCTGTCGCTTTTTTCCACTTTCAGGTACTTTCGAAACCACTCCACCAGGTGGGTCTCCTCGACGGCATGTCCCTGGATGATTTGGTTCTTGAGAAACGACATGAGAACCGTGAGTCGTTTTCTGGGGTTTTTTTCCTTGCCCAAAAGAGACAGCAACTCGGCCTCCAGGGCTCCGTATTCAATGCTCTGGTAAAACTGTTTCAGGTCGTCAGGGTAGTAAAAGGGGGTGTGTTGAAATGCCTGCGACGCCGACAGCTGCTTGAGATGGACTGGGTCGTAGTCTCGATTTCGCAGCAGCTCTGTGGCTCTGGAAATCGTCGAAATAGACCGAACCACCAGACAGCCCTGTTGTGATAGTTTGTAGGTTGCTTTTGTGGTTGAAAATCCCGACTTTGACCGGTTCAACACGTGGTACGGCCTTTTCGGGGACACAAAACATCCCCCGTTTGCGTAGATTGCTCTCCGCGACACTCTCAGCGAAGTTATCATGGCGTCAAGTGAGGTGATGGTGTGATGAGATGTGAATTTTCATTTTTTGTTTTTTTTTGAGTTATCAGAATTCTGCATGACATCTGCATGGCATTTGGTGGCAACTAATTAGGAGATAGTAGTGATGTTTACAGGGTCAGGTAGACGGGTTGGGAAATTTTCAAGAAGACAGAATGGTAGAGAACTTGGCAGGGATTTCAGATCTGTTTTCAGATTTGGTATTGATCAAGTAGTGGCTGTTTTTGAATGGTGCTTTTGATGCGTCTGCGTGATCTCCTGACTAACTAGTCCAAAGAACCATCAGTTCCAGTTGGTGCAAATCTGAAGAGTGCATCATGTTCAAAATTGATTTCTGGCCTTATTTCTGTCTTTTCATGTTTATCGCTTTATTGAGCAAGTTGTTGAGCAGGTATTTTGGTTGCATACAATTCCCTTGCAAGCCCATCACTAGATGAAGCGATATAAAGAGCAGAGATGAAAGAAAAATGAGACGTTAAACACACTGCTGTATTCAAAAAGAGATTTCCTGACGAACGCACTCTTTTGATTTCCCACAGATTTGCCACAGCACTTTCTAAACCAATGTGGTATCATTATCATACAGTACATGTTGAACTGCGAGACTACAGAGTACAGAGTACCAAACATTGTCAAAAAAATATTTCTGTTCATATCATTCATTAATCATTATTAGTAGTGAGTTCCGATGCTCTTGAAACCAGTTGTATGCTCGCAGTTGGATTCAAAAGGAAAACACACGGAGTTCTGACCCAACCATCCATGTGGAGAGAAAAGTGGAAGAGATGTCTCTTTACAAACGTTGAGAGCTAAGGAAACTGTCTCACTTTTTTAGTAACACAACTCAACCTTGCTTTCTATCGACTTCCACTTGATTCAATCTTGAGCTGGGCAAATTCTGTGGGTTTGTCTCGGAAACAGAGGAAAGAATCTGAGACTCGTAGGGAGGCGGAGAATCTGCGTTAAGAGACCCACCCAGAGCGATCGAACTGTGCGAGTCAGCTGAGATTGGGTTTGTGTCCGAAGCCGGACTCAGGTGCTCACTTTCGGTCGTCTCATAGTCGCTTTCGTTGCCCTGTTCGTCCACATATCCTTGGTATTGGATGTGGGCCTCCTGGTCTCTGTCTTTGTAGCTGATGGCGTTCTGGACCCGTTTGACGAGTCGTCGCGTTCTGGCAACTCGTCGGCGATGTCTCCGGAATAGCAGCGACATTGGTATGGAGTTTGAGCAGTGGCAAAGTGCGGATATTTATATCCGAGGGGGCAGTCTTGAGCCGCATTAAATCTAGCGAGGTTCGCGAGAGTTTATCTCTATAGCCCTTTGAAAGGGATCAGTAGAGGGGGTGTTGGAGAGTAAAAACTGTACGTTTCTGCTCGCACTGAGAATTCGAGGCGAATGCACTTTTCAGAATTCAAATATCGGTACTGTGGCGTGGTTTAGAGGAACCATTCTGATGGATAAGAAGAGTGATATCTCCACTTTAGATTCACAGCAGCATCCCAATCCAGTTACACTGCCTCATTAGCGTGAACTTTGTTCCTCAACAATGTGAACCAACTTGAGAACGTATTCTGTGGGGTTGGAGTCCAGAGAAGGGCACAGCTGGAACTATAATGCGATTTACAGCCGAATGCACTTTTCATATTTCTCATAGCATCAGTATGATCGTCTTTTTTAGTAGGTCTCACTGTAGACTAGTTTCTCAAACAAAGTTGGCTGCGAATCGATGGAGTTTCATTCTTGTTTTGAAGAGAGCTCTTTAAACGGATGCAGAAGAGATATGAAGATAGAAGCTGCACCAGTTTGCTCAGAATTGTGTGGAGAGCACAATGGGTCTTTCAGAATCCTCATAGCTGTACTACTCGTTCCAAAAGTGGTATGTCGCTTCTTGTGAAGATCATGTCACCAAGCTTTCACAGTTGAACCAAGAGGCTTGGCTGCACAGATTAGGCAGGGTAAAAAACCCGCAGAAAACGAAAATTATCAAAAGTCGATTATTGAGGGATACTTGAGTGTAGTGATACTGCAATTCCTATTCCTAGAAAAAAAAGATGGAAAATGTGGTGGTGACAAGTGTGCGACCACAAAGACCGATTCATTTAGTTCTGGGAGCTCTTAAGATGATCTGAGAAACTGACCAAGTCTTTCGTCAAGACCAAGTTGGTCTACAGAGACAGATGCCATGATAGCTTTTGAACCTGGTCTCGGTAGAAATAGAAAGACTTATCCGTACGACTACTGTCGTGAGTAGATTTGTTTCTCCATAACCAGACCAGATGTCTTGAAATTTCAGTGACTAGATTTCCGCAATTCCGACGTCTCAGATTTTTACCCTGAGACTTCCATTGAAACGCCATAGAAACGCCATTTGGCAAGGCATCATTTTTACCAAAAACCTCAATAATACTGGCATCATAAAGAGGTATTCACCTTTGAAGTACTCCACTTTCATCAAACCAATACTGTTTGATAACCTGGGTCAAACCGATCTCAGCATGAACCACTGGACTATGAATCAGAGTAGTCCCGTACCGTACCACACCATAACCAACGTACACGCATATGCAATCAATAGCTTACCTTGTCCTGATACTTCACCATTTTGTTCCAAGGAGTCAATGAAAGCTCATGGTTGTGCACCATCTCAGGAGCAGAAAGAGGATAGCGCAGCTCCCAAGCACCTCCAGCCTCCAGTTCAAGAGCTGACACCGAAACTCCACAGCCAGTGCCTCGAGACCGCCCTCCAGGCTCGGGTTCCCAGCAGTGATCGCAGGCAAAGCAGATCTTCCGTCTGCCTGATTCGAGGTGTGTGGACCGTCTGACAACGAATCCGCAGCGCTGGGAAATAGAAAACGTTCTCAGATAACGGCGGAGATGCTCAAAGCTGGCAAACTTGCCTCTGGCAGGCAGAATGGGATTGTGGAACGAGGGATCGGAGATGATGCGCTTAGCTTCACAGACTCTTACCATCTCCTTCTCGCCGTCCAAGAGTGTGTCGTTAATGCAGTGATTATGTCCATTCGGGTTTCGCATGGAATGGGGGCTGATGCTCCACATGTCTCGTCTTCCTGCAGCGCACACAGCCTGGACTCTGAAGGGACATTTCGCGTTATCAACGCCTGTTCGGCAGCAGCTGAACAAAAGCGACTTTGGCTCCGAGTGGAAAGCAAAGCTCTGGGCCAAAGCCCACGAGTTTAGTTTCTCGTGAAACACGAGTTTCCCCTCACACGGCTCCATCTCGGGAATGCCCGCAGGGATGTAGTCGCCACGCTGGGAGACGCGTTTCGTCTCGCACTTTTCGATCTCAATGCTCATCTCAGTCGACAGGGGGCCGTCAGTAGAGTGGTTGTGGGCATAGGAGTTTCTTGCCTGCAGCAGAAAGTGCCATCCCTCTCGAGACTTGTTCATCTGCACCGGCTGAGCGGCAAAATAACGGCTTTTGCAGCCCTCCACGTAGCACGAAAACTCGCGTTTCCACAGCTTTTTGGTCTTTCTAGGACGGTCTCTGTAGTAGGCGCAGTTGTGGTATTTGATCATGAACCTGTTGAGGGCCTCGTGGATGCTGTCAATGTGCGTTTCCTGCTGCAACAAGTGACAGTGAGGCTCCTCTGTATCGGCAGCAGTAAACCCATCTCTTTCCCATACTGTCATTTTCGGAACACCAGGAAGACGTGGTTGGGGGTACTGGGGAATGCAAGCAAGTGCAGCAGCAGAGCTCACAGGTTTCCGCGGGGGCGAGACAGTGCCATGTCTAGGTGCCATGTCGTTTGACGATTGTTTTTGTCGTTTGACGATTACGACTGTTTTTGATTTCCGTTGATACTGTATGATTTTGTGATTTGAACTCTGTTGCAATTGGGATTTTGAACTTGGAAACGCGTGGCTTGAGTTTGAGAGGAGGTAGGAACTCGTTCCGGAACACTCTGGACGCTTTGTCAGCTAGATAATGCAGACATGCGGCTCAGAAAACGTTTAGTTACTCATTTCAAATAATGCTGCAACGAAAATCTTAGTCATCTTTCTGGCACATTTCTGTTGACTAAGTTTTCACTCATCCGCTTACTCCGCATATTGTCCCATTTACCATGCATGCCTGACGCAGGGTAAATCATGACTCGTCAAATGGTGAAGAATATAAATATCCCACGACGAGTCGAAAAACAGGTATCTTTGTTCAAAAAGCGACTTTAACACACACACAAACGACTGCAATGACTACAATTTCCAAAACCACCGACAAAACGTTCACTGCCCGAGAGCAATCCGAGGGAGTGGGAGCCAGGGTAAGACGTGCTATTGGCACCAGCCAGCTGGTCAACTTTTCCCCTTTTCTCATGTTTGACCATTTCAAGGTCCCCTCAACCGCAGGTTTCCCTGACCATCCTCACAGAGGACAGGAGACCATCACGTACGTGATTGACGGTTCGGTGGACCACGAAGACTTTACCGGAAGCAAGGGAACTCTCAATGCCGGCGATCTTCAGTTTATGACTGCTGGACGAGGAATAGTTCACGCAGAAATGCCTGCTTCCGGGCCCAACGGCGAAACCAAGGTCGTTGAAGGTATCCAGCTCTGGGTGGACTTGCCCAAAGACCTGAAAAACTGCAAGCCCAGATACCGGGACCTGAGAGCCCCCGAGATTCCCATTGCCCAATCTGAAAGCAAAGATTTGACAGTCAAGGTCATTTCGGGCCAGTCAATGGGCGTGGATTCCGTCAAGAACCTGGCGTACACTCCCGTGTGGTTTCTGGACTACTTTTCCGAGTCCAGCTATGATGGTCGTCAGCTGTCTCAAACCATTCCTACTGGCTTCAACTCTCTGTTGTATGTCATGAAGGGATCTGCCATCGTCAACGGCAAGAAGCTGAGCGCCCATGATGTCGCCACATTCAAGCCTGACGGAGAGACCATTGACTTCATTCCAGGTTCTTCGTCTCGAATCATCATTATCGGAGGTTTGATTCTGGACCAGCCGGTTGTTCAGAGCGGTCCCTTTGTGGCTACTACGCAAAAGGGGATCATGAAGGCTTTTGTCGACTATCAGTCCAAGAGCCATGGTTTTGAGCGAGCTCGGGGCTGGAAATCAGACATTGGAAAGCGAATGGTGTTCTAGTCTGGTGAGAATGCCTTAGTCACTCTATACTTACAATACTAACTTTTGCGAAATTAAGACTAGATTAAAATAAAAATATTATATTATTAAAAAATATTAAAATATTGAAAAATATTAAAGAATATTAAACTATTAAATTTAAAATATTAAAAAGATATTAAATTATTAAAATTAAAACAATAAAAATTAATTTATGTAATCCAGATGAGACTTGATCTTGAGGGTTAGAAAGAGAGAACATTCTAGCAACAGTAAAACCCCACCAATAGTAATGATGGAGACAATCTGAAGAGTGCATTTTGTTCAGAAGAATTATTCAAGAGCAACGGTGATATTCAATCACTTGTCAAATTGCAAAACATTCTATTAATGAGTGCTGTTTGAGATCTACTATACATCTGTACATCTGTAGCTAATACTACCAAATGAACAGACTCAGTAGAATAATCGAAACCTCTGTTTTGAAGTCGTAACACATATAATATTTCTCAATGAAATCCTCGCAAAAACACTATATATAGTTCTTTCCGCACTTTCATTTCTCTTTACACTTGACAAGCTGTATCCATCTTCTGAGAGTAATTACAGTAGTAGCCCTGACTACTCCCGAAATCAAAGTCGCGCACGTAACGTAAATCATGCAAGTTGTGAAACGTAATCGTTGCCACCAAATGAGCATCTATAGAAGACAGGAGTGGTCCGATAACGGCTCAAATTTGGGGGAAAATGACAAAAAAACAGCAGAATCTGTAAAATGATCATTTTTTAAAAGATATTGTGAAAAAAACCCAGCAAAAAAAGACAAATTACCCAACAAATAATCCACTTCACACTCTTCCCTCTGAACTGCTAATCTACACTTACGAATGCTTCACAAACTCTACTGTCTACTCTTTCTCTCATTCCTGAAATGAGACATGCGAATATGAGCCGAATGTAAAAAAAACCCCAACACAACACGACCAAAAGTGGAGACACAAAACCCCCGACCTCTCACTAGACCTCCATCACCAGCCACCCTTCAGCCACCCTTCCCCCCTCTTCCCTCCTTTTCCCCAGAAAGCTCCGCCCCAATATCCGCCCTATCCGCTTTTAGGAGACACAAACTAAAGGGGCAAATAAGGTTCGACACACACGGCTCACGTGACCAGACGCCTCTCGCTCAGCCATGATGCAACCACCTCCACACATTCCTCTCTGTAGCCAGCACACACCATGACACGACACAGCACAGACTCAGACGACTCGAACGACGTGCTGTTTGACGCGCCCTCGAGTCCACGTGACCCTCTGGCGGCGGCCTTTGGCAGCGACAGCGACAGCGACTCGGAAGACGAGTCCCACCTCCAGCAGGCCGGCCGGGTGGGCCGCCACTACAACCAGGTGGACCCCGGAACCCACGACGACGAGGACACAAACGCATTCAACCTGTACGACGAGGACCGTGTCAGCCTGGAGGAGCTGCAGCAGACGGAGGACCCGCAGTACGACCGCAGTGACTACGCAGACGACCGGCTAGGGGGCTCCAACACCCAGGGCCACACCCGCATCCCCGGAGGGTTCCCCGAGCCCAGCGCGGGCGGCGGCGCAGGCGGCGCCACGGGCGAGGGCTCCAACGTGTTCTCCACGGGCTTCTTCAACCGGCTGTTCAACAGAGGCCAGCTGCTGCCCACCACGGAGCCGTCGCAGTCGTCCTCCCACGACGGAGTCTTTGCCAACACCCAGGCCAACGACGACGACGAAGACAAGCCCACAGACGAAACGCCGCCGTCGTACGAGGAGGCCGCCGCAGACGCCACACCCCCTTACTGGGCCACCACCATCCTGCATCCAGGCTACGCGGAGGAGGTGTTTATCGACGGTCTGCCCGTTGGCTCGCCCATCTCTTTCCTGTGGAACATGACCGTGTCGTCCGTCTTCCAGTTCATTGGCTTTGTGCTCACATATCTGCTGCACACGTCGCACTCGGCCAAGCAGGGCTCCCGAGCCGGTCTGGGCCTCACCGTGTTCCAGATTGGCATGTACATGCGCAACGGCAACGGCTCACCGACCACGGACTATTCATCGGTGCCTGCACACCAGTTTGTGCCGTCAGACCCCAACCACTTTGACGTGGGTGGCTACGGATCTAACATTCCCGGCAGCGCTGTGATTCCCACCATGGAACACGTGGACCCCGGCCAGAAGGAGCAGGAGCAGGCTGCACATGCGAAAAACGTGTTCTGGTCAGGCATCATCATGATTGTGGGAGCTTTGGTGATTCTCAAGGCTCTCTGGGACTACCATCGAGCTCGACGGATGGAAAACATTGTTCTTCAGACCCCCCAGCATGTGGTTACCGAAGAGGACACCCCCGAGACTGCCGTTTAAGAGAGCCAAGGGAGATACGAGTGTGAGAGGTGGTCAGAGATGTGATTTGATCACATTGAGGACATAGACTAACTTTCCCTGGGAGGCATCATTGCCCAAGGTGGGCATCACTATTTATTTAGACACTGCATGGGCGTATATCTTAATATATTGCATAGTGGGCATATTATGTTCACTATTGTATCGTCATTTATCAGGGAGGTATGTGTAGAGTCTGTATGGTACGGTACTATACAGAGTACGATATAGACAGTAGTATTCGTCTAAATTAGTGAGATAAATGTACTGTTGAAAGAATACCAAAAAAAGCTGTGATGGAAATATACAACATATACAAATGTAGTGCTGGAATGGCACAGTACAAAAAAAACTGTGATGGAGATTTACAAAATCCAAAGAGTGGATTGTGACCAGAATTCGATTGTGTCTACAATGGTACCATTCATTCACCCATACTACCCCCTTTACAGTCCCAAATCATTGTCTATAATTTCCACTCATAACTTCTATATTCTAGTAGCGTTTTTGGATTTACAAAATCTCGATAATCTTCTCGTAGATGGTAAAGACAATACCTCCAGAGAGAATGAGTCGGCCGAGACGGGGAGTGGCGCCCTTCCAGAAAGTGAGCAGTCCCTCTTCCTTGAAGATTCGCGCAAAGCAGTGGAACGTGCCTCGGTACTCCTTCTTGGCCTCCAGAGACTGCATGCGCGTCTTGACCGTGTCCAGAGGCATGGTGGTGTACACGGTGACGATTCCGGCAAAGGCTCCGACCAGAAACGTGGACACGGCCGACAGCGGCGCGTTGGGGTCCGTCTGGCGCTTCTGGATGAACACCTTCATCCAGTTGTAGGAGCCGAGCCGCACGGCCTGGTTGGCAGCCTGACGCATAGTGACGGGAACCAGACCCCGGTAGATGCCCGAAAGACCCTTGTCCTGGATGAGCCGGGTGGTGCCCTTGATGAGGCCCTGGTACTTGGGGTTTTTGGTCTGCCGGTCGTCGATCATGGCCGTTTTGATGGTCTCGAAGGGAGTCACGGCCACCACGGACTCCAGGACTCCGGCTCCCAGACCCGCCAAAACGCCACGTGGCCCGCTGACCTTGCCGTTTTCGTCGGCCAGCAGGCCCTTGATGGCGTCAAAGCCCAGGAACCGCACGCCAGCCTTGACGGTGTTGCCCACAATGAAGGCAGGACAGCCAGTGTACACCGCTCCGAGACCCTGGGTCTTGGCTGTGTTGTAGATGAGCACCAGGGGGTTGCGGGTGGCCTTTGAAGACTTGTCCACGAGCTGCAGACGGGTTTTGGACCACTCAAAGGGATACGTGACCATTCCTTCCACGGCTCCGGCCGTTGATCCAGCCACGAGAGATTTCCAGGCTTCAGGCTGAGTTAGCTTTTGTGACACGTGGGAGGAGAAGTTGGTATCTGTTTGTGTTCCAGATACCGTCCAGTCTCATTTCAGACACAAACGTCCTGTCTTGTGTATGGTCATCTGATATTGATCCATATACTCATGTCCAGCAACCTCTCATGTATGACTCACCTTCTTTTTCTCAGCAGACATGATCGGTTATGCTAGTAATATATGTCGGGTTAGCGGTGTGTGTGTTTGTGGTAGTCTGTCGAGGGCGCAAAGTTCGGAATTTGAACTCTTTGGTTGTCTGTTTTTTTCTTCTCCTTCTTCACCAAGTGAATCACTTGAAAAGTCTCTATCAACAAGTTTCAGCCGTGGTATTAGCCTTTGCGTTATACATGTCCGCATCGGCCGTGTTTATGCGGGGTTGCAGAGAAGGGGTAGTTGTGGGGGATAAAGGGGGGTTTTGCAGCTGAAAAGTGTTTGATTCTGTGGTCAGTTGGTTGTTGGGGTGGTTTGGAGGGTAATTCTAGAATTTGACATTACTCATAACCTGTGGTAAAAGTCACGTGGGAGGGTGTGGTGGGTGTGAGAGATGTCCATGTGCTTTGTATTTCGGTGAAGGATGGATTTTTAGAGAAAGTAGAGTGAGATCATTGGATGTTTGAGGGAGAGAGTAGATGTATTTCTACTTTTACTTCACTTTGAAGAATGCATTTATTTATACATAGAGTGGTCAACGTGAGATAACAACTGAAAACAACTTGACGTCCAAACAGCACACTCAATTTGATCATTGTGACACAGTGGAGAGATGTAAATAGCACCATCTTACCCGTTGGAGCATCACAAACTAAATGCACTTTTTAAAATGTTGAAATTCGCTCTCTAGCCGTTTTTATAGTGGGTACACTTATACACCACTCTACAGCATGATACGATAGGAAGGTAGCCATAGAGACGTCTCTAAAAGACGCCAAGATACCACTATCAAAAAACTGAAAAGTGCGTTCATCTTGAAATCACTCCAAAGCCCCAAAAAACAATACCAACCCCTCGAAAACGCCCCCAAACAGCTATTACTCATGTGTTGTTCTTGACTTGGACTACATACTACAACCACCCAACCCTACTATAAAAGACCATATCTACAACCCCTTCAACCCCATCAATATCCAAAAACAACTCCTGCAAGCGATCAATTGAACAACGTGTTCCCACAATAAACCCCCAGATATCTCAAAGCCCTCAAAACCCCGTTTTCTGATTTTTTCTGATTTTCCATCTTTTCCCGAAAAATAAAATAAAAAATTCCACCTTTTACACCCCAAAACAAAGTTCGCGCTCAGCACCTTGCCTATACACCACCTAAAGTTTCATCCAGCCATCACCACCTCCCAAGTACGTCCCTTCTCCAGAGACACCACCACCACCACACAAACCCCGTCGACAGCCATCACGACATGCCCTCGGTAACCCCCCCCACCCACGTCAACGGCGGGGCCGTGCAGTCGTCCTCGGACGAGGTCACGTCCATCGTGATTGAGTGCGGCTCCGCCTTTACACGCGTCGGCTTCTCCGGAGACGATCTGCCCAAGGTCGTCATCCCCACAAAGTACGGCAAGTACACCAACGACAACGGCGACGACGTGTACGAGTTTGGGCTCGAAAACGTGCACCGCCCCGTGGCCGGCAAGGAAATCTACAGCCCCGTGCAGGACGGCTGCATCCAGGACTGGGACGGCATTGCCCGCCTGTGGGAGTACGCCATCCGCGAGAAGCTCAAGGTCGACGACCCCAGCGAGTACCCGCTGGTGATTGCCGAGCAGATGTGGAACTCGGCCGCGCGACGCGCCAAGATTGCCGAGGTGTGCTTTGAGCAGTTCCAGACGCCGGCCATCAGCTTTGTCAAAAACCCGCTGTGCACGGCCTACGCCGCGGTGCGGCCCAACTCCATCATCGTGGAGATTGGCTCGTCGGTGGCGAGCGTGTCCACGGTGCTGGACGGCAACGTGGTGCCCAAGGCGTCGTTCCACTCCAAGTACGCCGGCGACTTTGTCAACTTCTCCATTCTCGAGGAGCTCAAGCGCAAGCAGGTGGACATTGTGCCGTCGTATCTGGTCAAGAAGAAGAAGGACATCAACGACCCCAACCCGTCGCCGTTTCTGCGCGAGCTGCCGGGCATGACCGCGTCGTACCACAACTTTGAGATCGAGCGCGTGCTCGACGACTTCAAGGAGACCACCCTGCAGGTCAACTTCAACCCCATCATGCCCCACACCCCGCTGCCCCCAAACATCCAGCGGCCGTTTGAGTTCCCGGATGGCACCACCTACGTGGCCGAGCAGGAGCGGTTCGGCATCGCCGAGAGCCTGTTCCGGCCCGCGGAGTTTGCGCCCCCGGGCGTGGTCCAGGAGGGCGCGCTGGGCATCTCCGAGCTCGTCTACCACGCGGTGACCAAAACGGACCCCAAGGCCGAAATCCAGATGGAGCTGCTTAACAACATTGTCGTGGTCGGAGGCACCACTCTGCTCAACGGCCTCACGGCTCGGCTACACAGAGACATTCTCAACTTTTTCCCGCAGTTCCACGTCAAGCAGCCCTACCTGTCGGTCACGTCCATGGAGCGCAAGTCGCTGGCGTGGACCGGCGCGTCTGTGTTTGCGTCGCTCGGCAACTTTGGCTCTTCGTGGGTCATCAAGCAGGAGTACGACGAGCAAGGATCCGATGTCATTGACAAGCGATTCAAGTAGGTGCCTAAGCTTTGTAGCATATAGCTAACAGTGTATTATATTATAGTATGATTTGGGTGTGCATGAGAACTGTTTGATGCTGGTATTTTGTGGGTGTAGGTATCATTATGAGTTCAATTGTGCTTGGAATTAGTTTTGCTTGTATCCGTTCTTCTGAATGTTTTAAAACGGTTTTTTTCGTTGTGGTTGGAGATGTCACTGGAGTAAGTCTGACTATAAGTTTGAGCAAAACCACACCTTTTTGACATGAGTTCAACAGAGTAATCTTATCAATCTTGACTTTATACAATGTTCAAACCTGAACACTCTTCAAATGCAATTCTTAGTCTATTGATACCAATTATATTGTTCCCGACTCTTGACATTGTCTGGTATTAAGCCACAAGGCCATTCCTCTGTGTATACACAGAATTGATCACACGACACAGTCGAACGATTCGACCAGACTCAATCACCAATAAATCATATCCATATGCACCCCCACCCTACTCCTCGTCAAAGTCAGCCTCTTCTACTGCCAGCTCCACATCATCAAAGTCGCCCTCATCGTCGTCGTCATCGTCGTCCTCTTCCTCCTCCTCTTCGTCGTCCTCAGCACGCTGCTTGGCCTCGTACTGCTTGTAGTAGGCCGCAAGAGCATCTTCCTCCTCTTCCTCGAGCTTGGGCTCCTCTTCCGTCTTGACCTTGGCTGCTGCACCAGGTGCGACTGCCGGTGTGCCAGATGGCGCAGCACCAGACGCTCCACCAACAGAAGCCTTTCTTTGCGGAACATCGTCGTCGTTGCCGATTTCCGTGACCCCAGTGTGCTCGGCGTCCGTGTCTCCCATGACCATCTGGCGGCCAACGGTGGACTCGAGGTACCAGGCGGGCAGGGCGTTTTGCTCGGCCAGCTTGGCCTTTTCGTCGCGCTGCGCAGCCTCGTTGTCGTCGCCGGTGGACATGTTGACCGTGAGCATGGCGCTCTTGTTGGCTCCGGTCTGCGACGACGTGGTTCCGCGGCCAGCGGTCTTGATGGACGACGTGCTGGTGGCCACGTCCAGCTGCGCAGGCACGGCCTTGGACAGCGACGTCTCAAAGGTGTTCTCGGCCACCTGCATGTCGTCAATCTTGCGCAGCTCGTCGATGATGGGCTTGATCTGCTGCATGAGGCGCTCCAGCCGCTCCTGGTGCACCCGCGACTCGTCGCTGGACGTGTCTTCCACAATCACGGTGGAGCACACGTCGCAGGTGAAGGTGCCGTCCATCTGAGCGTTGGTGACGGCCTCCATGGTGGTGAACTTTTTGGTGCACAGCGGACACACGTATCCCTGGGGCTGCGACTTTTTGCCCAGCGCCTCCTCGGCCTGTCTGTTCATGGAGTGCACCTTCCACTTGATGGCGTCAATGGTCACGGTGAAGTGGATGTAGTAGTACGTCTTTTGGAAGTTTTTGTTGTAGCCGTAGGTGTTTTCCTGCTGCTCGCGCTGCGTGTGGTCCTTGAGCAGCTTGTCTTCCTTCATTTTGGCGCAAATCTGGCGGATTTCCTTGGCCGGGATGTTCAGCAGCTGGTGCAGCTCTTCGTCCGACAGCACCACGTGTTTGAGCAGTGCGTCCATCACCAGGATTGATTTCGAGTCGTAGAAGCCTCGTGTGACATACTGGAGCAATCGTTTAATGTTGTCCATTGTGGATGTTGGATGTTGGCTGTGAGGTTTTCTGTGTGTGGTTTCTCTCTTGTGTCACTTATGTGGTGTGTGTCTCTTGCGTTTGTGTCTCCTGTGTGTTTGTGTGTTTGTGACTCCAACAATCTCCCGTATCGCTAGTAATGTGGCTGTGACTCTGTGTGAATGTCTGCACTGAGGTGTGTTGGCAGTGTTGTATGATGGTGCAAGTTGAACACTTCTGCATCAGACTTCTGCATCGTCTTTGGTTTTCAGTTTCTGCAGTTTTCTGATGTTTGCATACAGTTGACTGGGGGGCTCGGCTGGAAAGTCCCACGGAGGAGCTGTGGGAAATCTGAGCTGCTAGTCTTGTCCGGAGAGAACGGCCGAGCACAGCGGTGCTGTTTGGTTTTTTCCAGAAAGAATATATCGGCTTTTAGAGTGACCTAGTTGGAGGCTTTGGCTGTTACAGTGCTGTAGCTAGAAGTGTGTTTTACAGCATTTTGCAACAAGCTCTTGTTTAAGTGCGTTTAGAAAAAAGGTTCTTTTCAAGTGGGTTTTACAGAGAAGCTCTTTATTCAAGAAGCTCTTTCAACCAAATTCAGTTGAAAGTAGTGCAGTGAAAGAAGTCTTTTCCAGCTACCAACAGGTCCATCAAAAACAAAATTACGTAAAGCTAGAGCGGATCTGAAAAGTGCATTCGCTTTGATATCGCTCCCTGAAACGAGCCGTACCCTCTTCATCTCTCCAAACGCCCCCAAACCGCCGTCAAATGCGCCACCTGAATAGCTGGCCCGCAACTCGCACTTCAACATCAAAGTTGGCCAGAAACGCACCTTCCTGCATACCCCCAACATGAGTCCAAACGGCACGAAAAAAACGAAAATCTCGGTGGAAGACGATCTGGCCACGGAGTTCAGGCCCGTGCTCACGATACACGCGCACGCGGCTCCGTGCACGGCCGCCAAAACCAGCCCCGACGGGAAACTCATCGCCACATGTTCGGCAGACGCGTCGCTCAAGCTGTGGGACGCTACCACAGGAGCTCTGGTACAGACGCTGAGGGGACACAGAGCCGGAATCAACGACGTCAGCTGGTCGCCGGACTCGAAAATGCTGGCCACGGCTTCCGACGACCGCACAGTGCGAATCTGGTCCACACACCGACCCACCAGCCAACGCATTCTGGTGGGTCACACCCACTATGTCACTTGTGTCAAGTTCAACTACAAGGGCAATCTGGTGGTGTCTGGGTCCGCCGACGAAAACGTGAGGGTGTGGGACGTGTTGCAGGGCCGCTGTCTCATGACCCTGGCTGCCCACTCACAACCCATTTCAGCGGTGGACTTTTCCTGCGAGGGCACAATGGTGGTCAGCGGGTCGCACGACGGCCTGATCCGAATGTGGGACACGTCCACGGGTCAGTGCCTCAAGACGATTGTGGGCGAAGAGTCGTCACCTATCATGTTTGCACGATTCACGCCCAACTCGAAATTCATCCTGGTGTCGAATATGGACTCGACCGCGCGGCTGTGGGACTACATGAACAACAAGGTGGTCAAGACGTACCAGGGCCACGAAAACGGCAAGTACTCGTGTCCCACTGGCTTTGTGTACCGAAACGGACGCGCTGCTCTTCTACATGCTTCCGAAGACGGGAAAGTATACGTGTTTGATGTGCAGGACAAGACTGTGTACGGGTCTTTTGACGCGCAGTCCGAGGTGGTCGTCTCGCTGGATGTGAATGAAAACGAGAATGAAACAGAGACCGGCAGCAGCAGGATTGTCACGTCGTCGTTAGACGGCACCGTTCGTGTTTTTGAGCTGGCAACAGGCGATGTGGATGTTAGTATGGACGAGGGAAGTGGTGGTGATACAGGGGACATGTAATATAGCTGTATAATATCAAAGACAATAATTTAAAGGTAATATTTGGAATAAACTACAAGAAATGGAAGCAATCTCTGTATGGTTTGTTATGGGCAAGTAGAAGAGGAGATGCAGCTTCTAACAAGACTTTCTAGAGGTTTGACGAAGAGCTATATTAGTAATTAACAGATATAGATCGACTCAGAACCACATTTAGAGAAGGATGCACTTTTCAGAATTGCTAATCCTCAACTACAGAATCATTCATGATGGGTCTTAGATGTGATTGTGGAAGTCCTTGATGCAACATCTTGAAGTAACTCTTGAAGTAACTAAAATGATCAAGCACTTTATCCAAACAATATATACATTTGAACATTACTTCTAGATCGTTTCACAGGTAGTATTTTGGTGCTATTGTAGCCTTGACTTCACGTTACTGTACAGCACCACTCTAAAGCTACACATTCCAACATGGACACCAGTACAAACATCCTGAGAAACTTTTAATTTATATATGCTCCCCCTATGACTGAAAAGCAACATTGTCAACATTGCCTGCCATGAGAGAAACAATGTTCTCCTCCAGACGATCACTGACAGCGTCCTCAAGGTGCTTCTTGGGGTCCTGCTTACCGACGTATCGGGTCTTGAGCTGCTCCTCGGTCATCTCCTGCTCCTCCTGCACTCGGCTGGTGTACTCAATGGCGAGCTTGACCATCTTCTGTGCGGCGTTAGCATTGTTGCATTCCTGTGTCTCGTAGTTCTGGATCTCCAGACCAGACGTCCAGCTGCTCTTATGCAAGTTCTGCAGCATCTTTTCGTCCAGAGGCGTCTTCTTGTAGTTGATGTTAATGGAGTAGTAGTGTCGGTTGAGGCCGTGGATCAGGGCATGGATCGTGGGCTTGTTGAGGTGGCCAATGTTGGAAGTTGACAGCCGGGGCTCCTGGCCCAGAAGAACCGAGTTTGTGTTGATGAGTCGGAAGGCGTCGATCACCACCTTGCCCTTGACGGACTGGATGGGGTCCACAACCACCGCCACAGCTCGCTTGTTGAGCTGCTCAAACGACTGCTGGGTGTTGATATCCACGGAAGAGAGCCAGCAGCCGAAACCGGGATGCGAATGGTACCATCCGACCACCATCTGGTCTCGTCCAGTCTGTTTGAGCATGTCCATCATTCGGGTCTGGAAAACGTCATCCACGGCCTCGACGGAGACACCAGTACCGCTCTGGGGCATGGCGAACACATCGATGACGTGGACTGTGTAGTCGTCAACAAATTCTCCCAGCATGAGTCCCATCTGTGTTAGTTTTTGTTCTGTATCTCAGCAGTAGCTGTCATGGTGGCAGGGGTGGGGTGGGGTGCGGTAGGAAGCGACAGTATCATCGCAAAGAACAGATCGCAGATAAAACAGTTACCAATCCACGTATCGACGATAAATGGTCACTGGAACCAATTCGATCCGCACAATCTCAACATTTCAGCGCAATCACACGCCACTTCAATTCCCATGCCCAGTAACCACCACCACCTTGCCACCACTACCACATCCTCCAAAGCCCTGAAACAGGGCCACAAAGAGGTCACAAGCCCCCCGTAATACTCACCACTTCCATGGGAACACCCGCTCGTCCATGCTTGAGCATTTTCAAAAGAGCTAATGAAGAAATGTACACAGTCTCTGAGTTGTCGACCACTGGTCCGTCCTGATGTTAGTTCAATCGATCGAGAATATCCGCTGTCGCCGATGCACACTCACTCCTCCTCCGACACCGGGTCCGCCGAGGCCGCCGCTCTGTAGCATTCGCTGAAATCTTTCCATTGTCGATTCTTGATCTGTAGTTGTGTGTATCTATCTCAGTTCTGGTGATGTGTGGCAAAGTACATGTAT
The DNA here is from genome assembly GCA_900518985.1 of Yarrowia alimentaria. NCBI lineage: Eukaryota > Fungi > Ascomycota > Dipodascomycetes > Dipodascales > Yarrowia > Yarrowia alimentaria. The sequence continues at coordinate 1,897,935 of ULGN01000001.1, forward strand.
CGTGTCTTGATTATGGTTTGTTCGAATCCCGTCTGGGAAGTGGCTGGTTTTGATTTTGAAAAGAGCACCAAAGCAGATACGTTTTGCAGGAGCTGCTCTACTCCCAACCAACAGCCATCGCTTTTTCATTCTACCGTCTTCCATCCGCCACCTCACGTGACCAAAATGACTCTTAACCTGACGCTACTCTAGGTTCGGCGCTCACGTGATGCTGTAGGCGCCAAATTATATCACCACTTTTCAACCACATTAACAGCCATGTTGCGAGCCGTGCAAAGGCTGCCACGGCAGAGTAAGACGCTTCTGACGACCGCAACCAGACACAAGTCCACCGGTGCCAAGTTTCCCGCTGCAGAAGGCGTTCTTGCCAAGTTTTCGTTCCCCGAACACACCCACTCGGTCACCAGTTTGCTAGGAGAGGCTTCAGCACTCGAACTTAACCAGAAGAAGGTCACTTTGCAGGGCTGGATCCACAAGAAGCCCCGAAAGGTGTCCAAGAACCTCACATTTGCGTCTCTCAGAGATACCAATGGAGATATCATCCAGTTGGTGGATTCCAACAGTCCGTCTTTGCTTCGATCCATGAAGCCAGAGAGCGCAGTTAGCGTGCAGGGCGTTGTTGCCAAGCAACGTACGGACAAGGAGGGTGTTTTTGATCTGCTCGTTTCGTCTTCAACGGTGCTGAATGAGGCCAGTGAAAAGGGCAGTCAGCTGACTCTTGGAGACACCAAGGACTGGCCAGCGGAATACAGATATCTGCAATTGCGCCAGCCCCAGTTGCAGCGTGCTCTGAAACTGCGTGCGCGCGCCATGAAAGCCTCTCGAGCTGTTTTGGACGATCTGGCTTTCACTGAAGTCGAGACTCCTTTGCTGTTCAAATCTACCCCTGAGGGAGCCAGAGAGTTCCTGGTGCCTACTAGAAAGCGGAATCTGATGTACGCGCTGCCGCAGAGCCCCCAGCAGTACAAACAGCTGCTTATGGCGTCTGGAGTGCACAGATATTACCAATTGGCTAAATGTTTCCGGGACGAAGACCTGAGACAAGATCGACAGCCCGAATTCACCCAGGTGGATATGGAGATGAGTTTTGCCAACGGATCCGACGTGCGTGAGGTGGTGGAGAAGCTGGTGCTGTCAATTTTTGCCGAAACAATCGGAAAAGCTGTTTACACGCTGAACAGTGAGGGTGGGCTCATCAAGCAGTCGACTTTCAACCCCATGACCTTCAATGAAGCTCTAGGACGATACGGAATCGACAAGCCCGATCTAAGGTACACGTGCGAGATTACCAATGTTTCCGAGCATGCATCTTCACCCAACCAGGATTTTCCCGTATGTGAGATTCTTCATATTTCTGAAAAAGACGTTCCTGAATCTCTGGAGTTTCTGTCGGAAGCCCGACAGTACACCAACCGAGTCCCCGATGTGATCAGAATCACCAGCGAAAACCTGTCTTCCTGGAACTCCCAGGTGACTCAGTTCCAGATGAACAAGGTTGCTTCTGTCACTGTGGCTGTTGGAGATGTCATTTTGGCGTCTACTCGACAAAAAACGTCATATGAGAACCCCACACCCCTGGGTAGAGCTCGACAGCTACTAATCAAGGAGCTTCCACACCAATGGAGACGTCCTCTGGCTTCTGGAGAACCTCTACCTGGTGCCATTGAAGACACATTTGTTGCCTCTTGGGTCATTGATTTCCCTCTTTTTTCGCCCAGCTCCGTGGATGCTGACCCTGAAAAGGCCTCGCAATACCCCCAATTTGACTACTCTCAGATTGTCGCCTCTCACCATCCGTTTACCATGGCTGTGCTGGAGGATTACCATCTGCTGGAATCCAATCCTCTGGCTGCCAGGGGCCAGCATTACGATCTGGTTCTCAACGGAGTGGAAGTAGGCGGTGGATCTACCAGAATCCACGATGCCGGATTGCAGAACTTCATTTTCAAGGAAATCATGAAGATTCAAAACTCGGAGAAACTGTTTGGCCATCTTCTTCGAGCCTTTGAAGTCGGCTGTCCTCCTCATGCTGGCTTTGCCATTGGATTTGACCGTCTAGTAGCAATGCTGGCCGGCTATTCTTCCATCAGAGACGTCATTGCGTTCCCCAAAACGATTACTGGTGCTGATCCCATGATTGGCAGTCCTTCCGCTGCCACTTCAGCTCAGCTGGCTCCCTATCACGTCAGGGTTGCTCCTAAGGAAAACAAGGACATCAAGGAATGACTTGTGCTTGTTTTCGACAAGCATTGTATATAGTATAGATATTGGTTTATCGTGTAACTTCGAGTGAGAGTGCATCTTCCACTTCAGACCCCCAATCCACCTCCTGGAAAACAAGATACAAATTACATTCAAATTACTGTGGGGTGATAAATAAGACCATTTTCAAAAGTCGTCGGGGCTAACCAGACCAAAATAACTGTCTGAGGTACTGGAAGAAGGACGTCACTTGCCAACTCGATTGTGCAGATACAGCGTTAGGCTCTGTGGTTGCTTCACTTGCAGGTTCAGCCGGTGCACTCGGCTCAGTGGGCTCGCTCGATCCAACCATTGCCTCTTCATCTTCATCCGCCTCATTTCAGTTGTGGGAAAACGCGTCCTTGGCCCGCTGGAAGAGCGACTTCTTCTTGTCTTCGGCCTTGCGGGCTGCGCCGATGTTGCCGTAGCCGCCTCGGCCGAACGAAACCACCGTCTGGAGATCGTTCTCGGTGGACGCGGCCTCTTCGTTCTGTCGCTCAACGTCCTGCAGCTTTCGGGCCAGTTCGGGGTCGTCGTTTCGCTGCATGTTGCCGGCTCCTCCTCGGCCGGTGGTAAACACCTCCTGCGTGATGTAGGGCACGCCCTCTCCGGGGTTGAGCTCCACAATTGCTGGCTGCTGGTTGGACTTGACAGGAGCAATGTTGCCTGCTCCTCCTCGGCCTGTGGATCTGTACACTTCGTCGGACATGTTGCGCTGAGTTTGTGTTTGTGTTTGTGTTTGTGTTTGTGTTTGTGTTTGTGTCGTGGGGTCGATTTGTGTGCTGATGCCGCTGTAGTTGTCGTTACGCGTGGAGTGGCGGTGTGTGGTGGTGGGAATGTGGATTAAGAAGAAGAAGAAGAAAAAAAAGTGATGTGCAGTGGACGTAGTTTAACAGTGTTGTGGAGTTGTAATTACACAGGGTTCATGTGCCAAGACTCGCTTATCTATGCGATGTGGGCAAATGAAAAACGGGCGTTGAGATGCGGATGAGAAAACGACGAAATTCGGACAAATAACGCAGCTGAAAAGGCCCTGGAATCGGCTTCGCAAGGCTGACAACAGCTTGGGCAAACTGAAATTGGGGCCATAAAAACTTTTCTTTTAGAGTGACGTCAGGTGGTGTCTTTGTTGTCCCGTAATTAGTTGGTTTAAAAAGAGCTATGGACGCGCCAGACGAATTCCGACGAGTGCGTTTGGCTGCAAATTTCACGCTGATCACAACGGTACCAGTTTTGTCTTTCTAGAGTGGGTATATACGTGTATTCATTGGGTGTTGTTTGAAAACGTGGGCCTGATGGGTCTCTCTACAATTGCCTAATTTTACCAAAACTTTGCCTCTCTGGGCTGGACCCTGTTTGCTTCTTGCCACTAGCGAAAACCATAAGTTGGTCTGGTACTTGGGGGGGGGTGGTTTGAGAGGACCTGAATGGACATTTATTCTGTTTTTTGGGGGTACAGCATTATTCAGAAAGAGATTTCCTGACGAATGCACTTTTCAGAACTGCAATATCTCTTCTGGTGCTCTTTTCAAGCCGAGAAACAACTCAGTTGCCTGTCAGTCACCACTTGATCACATGGCCTAACATATGATTTTTTAGTCTAGGAACTAAGACTAGTCTAGGACAGAAACTAGCAGGACATGTCACGTCAATAAAAAGAGTCTTGAAACACGTACAAACAATACCAAATGCCCACGTGATCACAGCTAGCTCGATAATACGTCGTGTAACACCTCAACAAACCTCTTCTCACGTGCAAATACTGTTGCTGTAAATTGCACGCTTTCCGTAAACGGTATTCTATCACGTAAATACACCTTTATGGTATGATCTGCAGGTTGCGGATGAAGCATCTCAAACTTTTTCTTTGGGGCAGTGAATACGCCATTAGAGAGGTCACAGAGACACAGACAGAACGGAATCGCACTGAGAATCGCATTCTGAGAATAATGGACGTTTCAGAATTGGCATAGACGCCCAACTGGGCGTTTTAAGAGGAGTGTCTATTGTCTATTATTAGATATTGCTTCCGTGCCTGCATATGGACAGTCACCAGTGCCAAAGTGTAATGGCTTATAATATTGACATTTAGATCTATACTGTTGAAAAAGGTGTGACTACGTAAGAAGTGAAATCAATGTAATTTATCATTAGACCGAGTGTTCAATACAATAATGTGACACGCACTCTGAATTGCGCCATTAAACCACCCAGCCAACAACCAATCACCAACATGTATTCTCATCATCTCAATCCAGACTAATATCTATGTACAGTTTGTTTACTCATTAGTCAAACCTCAATGTCATCGATAGCCTCAAGAAAGGCCCTCTCCTTCGTTCTCAGCAACTCAGCCATGGGATGGTTGCTCTTGGCGGCAATCTCCAGCTGGGGAATAAACACCTGCCGAACAAGATGGCCGACATAATCGGCAATGTCTTCCTTCATGCTGCTCGACTCGGTCATGTACTCGTCCAGCTTGTCTCCTAGGATCTCTCTCACCTGCTCATTGACAGACTTGGTTCGCACCAGCTTCACACCCTTGAATTCCGTGGCAGCCGTGGTCTCATCAATGGTAACATCCTCGGTGGGGAGGGTAAGCATCCACAGCCAGTCGCAGTCGACTTTGGCGATAATCTCCTCGCCATCGTCCTTGGCAGCGTTGTCTGCATGGCTAATCGCCTCCAGCTTGACCAGCCGAGATCGGCCTCCGTAGCTGTGGAACTTGAGGATCATGCTCTTCAGCTCCGGGTCGCAGTCCGGGTTCGACAGCAAGTACCCCGGGTCGATTTCGTCCATGGACAGCATCAGGGGTGCTTCCAGTGTGACACTCTTTGCCGAGCCGTGGTTGGCGTCAATGAAGCCGTAGCAGAACAAGAACTCGGCAGCGCTCTTGTCGGGACCGTAGTTGATGAAGACCTCGTCTCCAGACTTGATTGGCACGTTTTCGTTAACCACAAGTACCACGTCACCGTTGTCCACCACCTCAAACCGGCAATTGGCACCAGGTGCGTGATTAACGAAATCCAGAACGGGAACCATGCAGATGGAGAGGCCGGGAGAAGCAGTTGCATCTGCTGACGCAATGGTGGGCTCATTGGGAATCTCCAAACTTCGAGAAACCACCCACTGTTCGGCCAGCAGAAACTGGGACTCGCTCACCAGAGACTCTCCACCCTTACTCCTCACAATTGCCTCGTAACGAGCCGAAACGTGTCCCTTTTTGTGAACGCAGGCCATGAGCAGCGACGTGCCCCTGAGACTGTCAAAAATCTCGTCTTCGGACCAGCTCCAGGGTTGATCCATGTCTTTTTGGGCTGGTAGACCCTTGACATAATCACTCATATCTGAGGATCCTTTTGCGTCCACCAGGGCCAGAAAAAACACAATAATGTCTTTTTCCGACTTGAGCCACTCCAGAGACGTTCTCAGAAAGTCCAGAGGCTTGTCCTCCAGATAAGTTCCGTCTTTGGCCCACTGTCGCACATGGTTGGCACTGATGAGGATGTTCTTGCTGACTCTGAGAACGATTCCGCTGGGATTGCCGCTGGTGAATCTCAGTCCGGTGCCTTTATCAGGCGAGGAGAAAATCTCGACATTTGTCAGATCAATGTGGTTTTTCTGGATCCAATTCATGGTTGTGGTTTTAATGTGTAGTTGAGATGAGATGGATTTTGACAGGTAAAGATGAACCTCGTTTCCATGCATAAACTTTGATATGGCCTCATTGGAAAGTGTAATTAAATAGCCGCATGAACGGGGGGTTTAGGGTGATATAAGTGGGCTTTGGGAAGTGCTATGGGAAATCGCAAGAGTGCATTCGCTTTTAAACGCGTTTCTGATTGACTTGGTTGTGGTATTTCTGTTATGGCATGAGTATTGGCCCAGTTGGTACGGTCTGTTGGACTTTAACCTCAGGACGCATTTAGATTGAAGGCCGTATTGCATTTAGACACCAGTATGTAAGAAGGTCCTACTGAAACGTGGCATGTTTGGATTAGTGGGAATCTGAGCTGCCCGTTGATTTTGAAATTCAATGGCGAGTTCAACGTTACCAAAAAAAACCCATTTAGCTCCATGTAAATGTCAGATATCACAGTGCTGTCAAACTGGAATCTGCAAGCTCCACTGTGACGACATGATGCTTTTAAAACGCATTGAAAGACTTTGGTCTCGGTATCGAAAGCCGAGACGTGCATTCAGTTGAACATTTGAATCTGACTAAAGAAGTATTTCTGACGGTTTTCACGAGTGCACGATTATTTCACGATTACAAGTCTTTCAGAGTCGGTTACCAGTGCCTATTCTGAATGAGAAACAACTGACATGGCATACTGCCATCTTGACAGTTCACCACTCACTCTAACGGAGCGAAGATCAACCGCTGAGAAAATCTGAAAAGTGCATTCGTCTCAAAATCAGATTTTACATCGAATTCCACCTTGAACTGCCCCAAAACCCAGCACACAGCGTCGTTTAGCTGCCCTCGCATATCACCAACAGACTCTCTCAATTTATTTGGCGTGGTTTCTTATTTCCTACTCATCCAAACCTCCCAATTCCCAATCTGGCCACAACCCCAACCCTAATCCAAGATTGAAATTTTGATTTGCCTTCCACCTGGCTAGACCCGACCTCACACTGCGACTGCAAAGCACCCGGCAAAAAAAAAAGAACATCCAGAGAACAAAATGAGCTGGGACGACGAAGACTTTGAAGTTAACACCACCGCCGCTGCCCCCGCAGCCCTCGCCAACTGGGACGACGAGGAGGAAGAGGACGTCATGGACGCCTGGGACGCCGAAGACACCCCCAAGACCTCAGGCCCCAAAACCACCGTGGCCGCCCCCAAAATGAGCCAGCGAAAGGAGATCGCCAAGGTCGAGCGAGAAATGGCCGCCATGAAGCTCAAACCCGACGATCCCAGCACCAAGAGAGACCGACAGCGACAGGCCGAGGTGGACTCCGATCTGATGAACGCCTCTGAGCTCTTTGGCAACACCGGCAACAGCGCCGACAGCTCCGCCGCCCAGTTCAGCGCCGCCGCCCCCGCCGCCCCCGCCGCCCCCATGAAGCTCTCTGACCTGGCCATCTTCCACCCCAAGGAGAAGAAGGAGTTCACCGCTCTCAAGGAGACTCTGGCTCCCATTCTCACAGATCTGTCCAAGACCAGTCCGCTCATCTACCCCGACTTTGCCATCACCTTTGCCCGGGCTCTGTCCGAGCCTCTCAAGGTCGAGCAGCTCCGAAAGCTCATTTCCACGCTCACTGCCTACCAGAACGAAAAGATTCGAGAAGAAAAGGCTGCCCGAGGAAAGAAGAAGAAGCCCGGTCTTGCCGCCGCGTCTGCCAAGATCAACGACGACAAGGACACTTCTACCTACACCAACGACAACTTTGACGATTTCGACGATTTCATGTAAGGTAGAGATCGGTTGTCGCAGGTTAATATGATTCACGAATTAGAGAAACCCCAACTTTGGACTACGTACTGTAGCTGAGGTGGAACTACTTCGCACTGTTGTGTTGGAAAGGGGGAAGGGTGAAGCTCTACTACTCTGTACCGTAGGACTTTATGTTTCTCTTTGCAAACAAACATACATCCCGCCATTCTTCCACTCACAGAAACTCCAGTTGTATACACCTATAACTTTTCTTGTTCATGTTAGTACTGAAGTACACTTGTGAGTTCAAAATGGACACAAGTCTTACAACAGTACCGTAGTTGAGAGTATTCTCATTGTTGAGATTGATAAGACTGTAGGGTCTGTCTGATCAGCACGCTAACCGGTACGCCAACCGGTTAATGTAAGTGATCAAGAGAGTAGATAGTCTCAGGTAACTCTGACATTATGAAACTGGTGTTAAAGCGTTCTTTTGAGTGGAGAAGAAGACAGGAGATATGAGGGACAGGCGTGTGTTATATATACTGGTATTTTGACTATTACTTTGGATCACAATATGGATTTGGAAGGTGTTCAGTTAGCTCAGAAATATGGAGATGAATAGATTAGAGAGTTTCGTGAAGCACTAGCTAACGGCATGCAACGGAATATGTGAGTACAATATCGAGATTCTGAAAAGTGCATTCGATGCCAAATTCGCCTGTGAGTTGTGTGATACAAAGTAAACATCTGAAACCGTACAAAAAGTCACTGTTAGTGTGCTGAATAACGTGTTATTCTGAGCTACGTAGATGGGAGTGGCAGTATTTATTTATTGGGGATAGAAACAAACTAAATCTGATACAGCCTCACTACAAAGTACATGTACCTAGAGAGCTCGATAATGCCACAAATTCAATTTTGAAAAGAGAAATGTGTGTAAAATGTCTTACTTCGTATATACCTCAAATATTGTTTTCAGTGCACAAAAACTAAAGAACTTGTAGGCACCACCCCCGTCTCCACACTTATGCCTTACCACCCAATATGCACTCCACCGACATGCATGATTAACTCTCTGCTTAGACTCTCCTCCTCACATCACGACCCTTTATCTAACCAAACAACTTCACATCCAAACTCAACTACACCCACATGATTTGCATAGAGTGCACAGAACCAGTGTCTTCGTTGTACACTGAGTACTCTACCGACAATATTCGTCTCACAGCTTGCTCGAAATGCAACAAATTCGCCGACAAGTACATTGAACACGACGGAGTTCTGATATTCATCGACTTATTGTTACTCAAAAAGCAAGCCTACCGACACCTGGTATTCAATGTACTTACACCAGACTCTAACGAAGTACCACCAGCAGCCAACGACAATCTTCACCCACGTGTCAGAAGGTTGTTTCTACTCATTACACTGTTCGAGGTGTATCTGACATGGGCTCAGGTGGAAAAGGGTCCCCAAACGCCACTTACACGATATTTATTGGGACTGCCAATCATCACACAATACAACTACTTTCTGATCATCTGTCTGACTGAAGCTGTGACGTGGCATGTCTCTGTTCGTGTAATGGCACGCGCCTTATTAGGGTGGACACGTCCCAACGCCCTATCTACAGCACTACTAATTTCATCCGCCACAAAACTATTACCCATTCTAATGATCATCTGGGACTACGATGTACCACTGGCTGCTGCCCTAGTTGGATGGGCCGTCAACTTCAACGTTATCGAAGCTCTAACGATTGTCTTGGGGTGTTCCTATGTCAAGGCTGTCCTCATCACTGCTTTGAGCAGTATAGCTAAAGGAGTTGTTTCTCGGTTTATTTTCATGCCGATTTTGCTCAACGACTGCGAAATCGATTTCCCTAATCTGGATGTGAGTGCCATTGGTCAACCCACTTTGGCAGCTCAGGTTTTCCAGCTTGTGGGGACTTACATGTGAAGACCCAACATAAAGACACTTCCAGCAAAGTGCAGTTATCACAATGAAGTGACACATGGACTGCAACATCTTTGACAGCTGGGAAACAAGTGTCTGAATCAAAATGAAACACCACATGATACCATTAACAGCTACACAGCACCGTATAAAAAACATATACACCGTTGGAACCATCACATCAGTTTCCAACATCACATCGAAATATCAAGATGTATATTCGGGTATAACAGTATAGCTTGATTGGAAATGCACTTTTCAAATTTACATCATCAGATTCTACCTTACACTTATCATCACACACACTCACATTAATCTATAGATACATAATAATAAATAATTTCCTGCTCTAGTCTAACATTCCACTTCACAGTCCCCCCTATCTCCTCACGTCGCTGTCCTTAATGTTGAACAAAAACATGAGTTCAGCAGTGGACAACCGACTAACAACCTTCTTTCCAGTCTCGTCCAATGCAGCTTCAATAGTATCTCGTTTTCGTTTCTGGAGAGTCAAAATTCGATCCTCAACAGATTCACCAACAACAATCTTGTGCACAGTAACAGCTCGCTTCTGTCCAATACGGTGGGCTCGGTCCATGGCCTGCTCCTCCACATAGGGATTCCAGAAGGGATCCATGATGATGACGTGAGAAGCAGCTGTCAGGGTGAGACCAACATTTCCAGCCTTGAGAGAAATGAGCATCACAGTAAGAGTAGGATCCTCGTAAAAGGCCTTGACAGCTTGAGATCGCTCATCGGCATTCATACTGCCCTCGTATCGAAGGTGCTTATATCCTGCTTTGTTGAGTTCAGGAGTAATCAAGTTCATGAACGTCACAAATTGCGAGAAAATAATGGTCTTTTCTCCAGGAGTGTCCTTTTCGATCTGCTTGAGAATATCGATGCACTTGAGGGCCTTGGAAGAGGGTTCAATCGTATCCTCCTCGTCCTCCAGGCGCTTCTCGGATGCAATTCGATAAGCCTTACTTCGCTGCTGCTCAGACATGATTTCCTTGCGCACGTCGCGTCGCGACTTCTTCTCCAGATGCATCTTCTGGAACGCTCGTAGCGTCACCATAGTCTGCTGGTCAATGGGGTTTCGACAGGTCATGCATAGAGGCGTGGCAACCGACGTAAAGTAGCTGACACTGCATTCATGGCAAAGAGAATGGCCACAGGTGGACAACAGTCGAACCTGCGATTGAGGCACAGCATCTGTACAGATGGGACACTCAAAGCCCTCAGCGAGACGATCGCTGTTGAAAAGGGCATTGGGATCAGTGAGATCTTCTCCATGGTCTGAAATGGGAGAACGACTCTCATCATGCCCATCATTAGAAGAAGCAATTCTCATTTCTCTGAGCTTCTGTAGTCGACTAACACGCTGGTCACGAGCCCGGCCCTTGCCCTTTCGATCGTCGTACTCCTCTCCCTCTTCTTCCTCCTCCTCAGAATTGTCTGCATCACTGTTGAGCCACTCTCCTTCACCGTCAGAATCTTCAGTGGCTCTACCAAGTAACGTGGCTCGAGATCGGGCGGCTCGTCTGGGCTGTCGGATTTCGGGCTCAGGCGACGGCGTGGACGATCCCTCAAAGGGATCACTCTTAAGCTCGGTTTTAGCCTCACGCTTGGCAAAGACAGAACCACTAACATCGTCGTCGTCACCATCAGAAAGACAAACAACAATATCAGAAGACTCACTTTTAACCTCTTTGCCGTTAACAGAAGAAGCTGTGGACGTGCCAGGTGTACCAGGACCATCAATGATATCCAGGTCGGACAGATCAGAATCATCACCAACAAACAGCTTAGAGTCCACGGGCTCTGCCTCTGCCTCAACTTTTGCCGCCACAGCCGCCACAGCCTCCACAGCCTCCACAGCCTCCACGGCCTCAACCTTTGCTTCCACCTTTGCCTCCACCTTTGTCTCCACCTTTGCCTCCACCTTTGTCTCCACCTCTGCCTCCTCGGTTGGCTTCAGCTCCTCGATTCGTGATTCTTCCGCCTCTGTATGGCGCCGAAGGTCATCTGCATCCTGCATCTGTCTGAAAAGAGTAGCTACACGCAGAACCGTGGAGGGTGTAAAAGCCTCGCAACCATCTAGAATCAGGTCCAACTCGCTTCTAGTGAACTCCTGCTCCTCGCGGTTCTTGCGCTCAGCGGCTCGAACAAGCTCATAGTGACAACAGGCCTGTCTGAGTCGCAAAAGAAGCACCAAAACATTCTGGTAGTGTTTTCCAAGAGCTCCCTGTCGAATGAGCTTGGACACTCGTCGCTGTGCTCCAGCTTCCAGATCCTCATAGAACTTGCGCTCGTCTTCGGAAAATGCAACAGTCTCGGTTTCAACCGTCTTGGGTGGCAAATCCAAAATCTTTTTACCGTTGATTTTGGACTCTTTATCCCGACGAAGCATAATGACGTGCAACAAGGACTGAAGCTTCTTCATACTGCTGTCCTGGGCAGTCTGGCCAGCCAGAGACGCCTTTTTGATGCCGCTAGAAATATGCTGCGAGAAAAACCTCTCCTTGTCGTAGGGCTTGATTCGCAAGAATTTAACCAGCGACTGCAAGTCGTCCACGGAGTTTTGCATGGGCGTACCTGTAAGACACCACCTGTATACAGAGTCCAGACGGCAACATGCCTTGGCAGCACCTGTAGACCGATTTTTGATGGAGTGAGCTTCATCAAGAATAACACGGTACCAGCAGGCGTTGGGTTCGAAGATAGGCGAGTCGGCACCCTGGAAGTCCTTCTCGGAGATCTCCCTGGTGACCCTCTTGCGCTGGCCATTCACCACCACCCACTCACTCTTCTTGGCCGTTTTCTTGTCGTAGAATTGGCGCTTGTGGTCGGCAACTAGAGTGTTGTATGAGGTAATCACTACGTCAAACTTGGACAGTTGCTTGAACGTTTTGCACGACTTTTTCGCAGAAGGGCCGTGGTAGATGAACACATTTGGTGTGGCATTCGACTTCATGTGGTTCTGAAACTCCTGAGCCCACTGATGCATCAGCGCCACAGGAGCAATAATCAGCGTGCTCTTGGCGTGTTTTGGCACATGGTCCACCTCTGCTGGGTCCTCGGACGGCTTCCTGGCCCACAGGGCAATCGCTTGAATTGTCTTACCCAGTCCCATACCATCACCCAGCAGTCCTCCTCTCTTGAGCGGGTTCTTCTCAGCCTCCAACATCCACTTGACGCCGACATTCTGGTGGGCCATGAGATCCGAGTGCATGTCTTCGGGAGTCAGGTTCTCAATGTCTCCAAAGTCCTCACCGTCGCCGGCGGCTTCGTTTGAGTTGGCAGTCTCCAACAGCTTTCGAATGCTGGCCGCCTCCTCGGGATCCACCGTGCCGTACTCCGGGTACTCCTCGTCCGAGTCCAGCTGCACCACATTTCGTCCTGGGAAAAGGGTGTTGAGGGTGCCTGCAATCTCCTGCTGCTCAGGCATGTTGGGGAACCCGTTCTGGATGAACTGCGCGCCTCGCTGGACGAGTCCCTGGGCCTGAGCAAAGGCCGCAGAGCCAGCCTGGGCCATGTGAGCCATTCTATTGACGTAGGTGGGGGCTCTGGGTCCCGCCTGGTGGCCAGCCGCATGTCGGTTCATGGCCCGAGTGGTCTGGGCCCTGTCCTTCAGAAGAGTTTCCGTCACGTGGGGGTTGTATGTGTGCGGGTCGGTGAAGAACATGGCGCAGAGCATGGTTCGCTCCTGGAGCATTTGCTGGATTCTGCCCTTTTCGGCAAAAAACAGACGCGAGTTGCGCTCCACTCGAATGAGATTTTCCTTCTTCACCTCGGGAGACATATCCGACCTGTTAATCTCGAGCAGCCGTGCGCGCGAGTCCATGTACTGCTTGTTGATTTGCGCAAACTTCTCCTGCAGACTGGTTCGAGTGGCCTTGATGGACTCGGCCAGGGCCTTTTCTCGGGGCCCAACTGCGTCGTTGGCGGTGAACTGGGCGAGCGCGGCCTCGTACAGCTGGTCGGGCTTCATCTTGGCGGGCGCCGGGGCGCTGGTTTCCTGTTTCGGCTGCGGTGCCCGTGTTTCTATAACCTCGTCATTTCCATCGGAATCCGAAGTGAGCATGATAGCCTCGGTTTTGGCCCGTTTTGCGTCGGGGAAGGAGCCGCCAAAGCCTCCGCTGGCTCCCACGGTCGCTGGCGACCCTTCTAGTCCTCCAGGGCCGCCGTTGCTGCTTCCAGGAACCTGTAATGCAAACCCGTTGCCTGCCTCATATGGTGCATAGGGCGAATCGTCGTAGCTCCGTTTGTAAGGCGCAGAAAGCACGGGACGCGGCAGCCGGGGCAGAGACTGGCCGTCGTCGCTTTCGTCGTCACTAGACAGCAAACTGATAGCTTCTGGCATTGTTGCGTGTTAAAAGTGTAGAGAGTGGTGAGATTGTGCGCGTTGAACTTTAGGCAGAGGTGTGGTGCTTGACTGTGCAGAAATTTACGCGTGGTTGTGGGCGGTTGTGTGGGGGGTATTTGTGTATCGGCTGAGTATGGGGGTCACGTTGTTGGTGAGGCGAGTGTCGGGGATTTCTGGTCTTTTTTTTTTTGCCGGTTGCGAGCGCCAGTCTTCCTATATATACTGATTTTTTCTGCGTTTTCTTGTTTCGTGAAAGGTGTAGTGAGAGACTCTATACGTAGTAAATGTGAGTGTAAATGTAAATGTTCCGCAATGTAGTTTCCAAGAACTTGTAGTTTGGGGACATGTGTGAAGGTTGGAACACTGTTCTTTTTTTTTTTTTACTGCATCACATGACCCTAATGACAGAAAGCATAATAGTAGTTGAAGGCAATTAATTCACAGAATGCAATTCTGGAAAAGAAAGAACGAAAACATAATATAATTTATTAGAGTAAAAAAAAACACTGTAGAACAGACCTAAAGTGGCTAGACAGGGAGAGTGGCAAAAAGGCTGGGTATGAGGACAATGGTGAAAGCAACTAGATATTCGTAATGAGAATGACGTTGCAAATCAGGCAAGACTGCCAAAATTGCGGTAGCACAAACAGCGGTCGAGATAGGACCTTGAACTTGTAGCTGCTACGTTGTTCTGCACATGCTGCATGATACAAACAATAGGGAGCTGTAATCTTCTTTCTTTTTTTTTTTTGCTGAGCAGTTTGGCCAGCATCTGAAAAGTGGCAAAAAGTGCGATTTCTGTGATTTAAACAGTCACTTCGTTGGAAGAGAGCTATTAACAGATGTTTGCGGTTTCCCCCGCGGTCCTAGGTGTCCTACAACACGTAATGTCGCTTTGAAAGTGGCGTTATCTTTTGAAACTAAGGCGCTCATTATTTGTTGTCTAGCCTTGCCGTATATACTTAGGTTTAACGGGCTTTCGAAACAGACAGGTGCAAGTGGCAGCTTTTGAAGGTCATCTGAGAGGCAATAGGAAGAGGGAGATTGAACTGGTGGAATCGCCACTCATTTCTGAACGAGATGGTCTTTTCAGACGGGAAAAACAGCTAGTTTTGACACTACAGTGTTTGTAGAAGGCTTCTACTGAACTTTCTCTTCTGGATCCAGAGCAATACCCATTTGAAGATGTTATTAGACATAAAACCAATTCTGAAAAGTGCATTCGTTTTAAAATGGGATTTCGACGATAATGGTTGTGTTCAGATTTTTCTACTGTCAATATTGGAACCGTTGACAGAATTATGTTTGGTAGTCATCTGACATCTTATACTTTACCAGTTGAAGTAGTCTATATCAGTGAATAGTAAACAGGTGATACTGCTGAAACAGATGAGAACCGTTCAGGACTAGCATTATATGACTTCAGCACTCTTTCTCAAGAGCTCAAATTCAATAAAAGTGTTCTTTTTTGAAATTCCACAGCACAACCATTGCTTCTCTTGGAGAAATGTTGATGTAAGGTAGCACCTCAATGAGACCTTTCAAGCTATCAAAAATCCGCTTAGAAGACTCCATTCGGCTCCATCAGAAGCGTCATTTAGAGCGACTAAAACCTCAGTTCATAATATGAGCATCTCAGTCCATAAAAACCGTTTTCATCCATCATACTGACTGACACTTGGTCTCAAGTCCCAAGCTCCAGATGTCTCCTATAACACGAAATAATTTCTCTTTGAAGCAATTCTCAAACATGAAAATAGTACCAGCGAAACCACAGCTCAATTTCATGACGAATGGCCTCTTCAGAAATTCCCAAATTGACCACAAATGTTTCGTTATCTCTCCTTCCAAATAATGTAGGTTTCTTCCCAAATTAAGACCCAACATTATAGCAAGAAGACATATTCGAAGGAAGCAAATTAATCCAAATTGGTACAATTACTATCAGAATCCAATTTACAAGTCACTGATCTCCTCAGAATTACATCTAAACGACTTTGACGCGTTTCTGATGAGTGATCCTGGCTTCACTCCTCACTCGGACAACCCAGACTAAGCTAGACACTTCCAGCAGACCACCATTCCTGCTACTGACGCGACTACGTACCGTGGAATTCACAAAAACAACTATCCAACGGCAGCTACAAATGCAACACTTCTGCGCTAACTAAAAAATCCATACTACAGTAATCAAATTGCTTAAATATCGTCGTCTTCCAAACCTCTTTAGGTCTTTCGCTTTCTGGCAGCCTCACGCTCGTTTGCTCGCTCGATGGCTACACTTGAGGCGGCCCAGGCGTCACTTCTCTCCCATGCTCTGATGCCCTTTTTGGTGGCCTTTTCGATCATTCGTTCCTGGGTCACGTTCTTGACCTCGACTTCGGCACCGTCACGAGATACCTTAATGTGGTGTCTGGCCAGACCCTCCTTGACTGTGGCCTTGAAACCCTGGTAAACGACCCAGGTGACCCACAAAAGTCCCGAGACAATTGCGACGGCCAGGAAGATGAGAAACAGCGACCGAACTCGAGCAAAAGTGGAGACTGATGGCGCCAGTTTTCCTTCGAGAAAGCCAGCGTTTACGAGCTCCTCGTACCGCTTCAATGCTTCTTCATCGGAAAGCAAATCTCTTGCTCTCTTGACGTCTTTGTGTTCTGTTGAAAGCAGCCAGTCTTTGATGGACATGATGTATAGGGGGAGGAGAGGCTGAGTTGTGTGGGAGTAAAATCGGGTAGAATGTCTCTGTTTGACTGTGCTGCGACGGTTCTTTGGAAGAAAATCAGTCGAATGTCAATGGTAAATGTCGTCCTGAAGATGGCCAAATGTGTTGTGGTTTTTTTTTTCGGTGTCGCTGCAGTTGTCGTGGGGTAATAATGTCCTGGCAAAAATCAAGTATAAGTATGATAACCAAAAGTGTAATTTATTCTGCCCTGGAACAAATAGAGTTCAAGGGATCGGTTTAAGGTTATGCTGTATACACAATTCCTTACATGTAAAAGCACAGCCCCAAGCATCGTCATCAGGCACGGCTGTGCACTGTATGAGAGAAGAGACCCCAGCTAGATCGCGCTACAAATGTAGTAGAAGAATTCTGATACAGCTATTGTGTATAAAACATTCCATTCGTCTTCTAACCGGCTTTTCCCGCTTCCAGCTCCGAAACTGCCGCCTCCAGGAGCCACTCAGCCTCCATCTTCTACTTTTTAACTGTAGGTGGCCTCTCTCCTCTTCAAACCTTAATCCGTCTATTAATAGCAACAAAATATAATTATAGGCTCAGCCGGAAGACAAGAAAATCCGATGTATCCGATCGGCTCCTGTATGGAACATTGGTAGAACAATGGAACAATTACGGAAACATACTATACGGGGCTATGTAGAAAGCATTGCCTGCTTTTTTGATGCCTGAGATGCTCATGTGAGGTGTGGAAAACACGTTCTGAATAAGTATGCAGATATGCACTTCGGTATTAACCATGTGATCAATTTGGTGCCCGTCAAAATAGAGTATCGTCTAGAGGTTTCTGCTGACTAAATGGCAGTTTTAAAAAAATGATCCTGATCAGAATTCGATTCTGAATCGAATGCACTTTTCAGAATTGTCATTGCACCGTTGTGGAATTTTTTGGTTACGCTATGTTTTGATGAATCATCACGATTAATTGTCACGATGTTTAATACAGTGCTTCCATGCATATACTCTCATTCAACACTTCAACTTGGAATTAAAAAGAAAAAGTCATCTTCTCTTCAGGATTTCAACATCCATTTATATATACACCCTGCCAACCAGGTGCACGACATGTCAACGGTGACCGCTCGCTGCCCTCAATTAATTATTTCATTTATTCATTTATAACTTCCCCCTCTAAACAGAAGCCACAATCTCAGCTGCTTGCGTAAGACTGTCCACCATCTTTTTGCACTCGTCTCTTCTCTGGACAGTGAAATCACTCTCCTGAAGCAAATCATCCAGCTTTTCGTTCAGATACAGCTTCTGCAAAAGTTCCTTCTGAAGCAAATCCTTGGCATGCTTCACCAAATTCAGAGTAATCACCTTGGGCACAAGATCATTCATTGTTCGTCGCACAATGTTGAAATATGATGTGATGAGGAGCTTGATGACATCGGTCTCCATCGTCTCCTTCTCGTTAAGAGTTCCAGATGCCTTTAGGACAGCAGGAGGAGCCTCCATTTCAGCCATCTTCTTTTTGTTTTTGGACGAGAAGAATGAACCGAAAAATCCTTCTTTTTCAATCTCCTTGGCCTGAGGCTGCTGGGTAGGGGCAGGTGATCCTCGCTTGGCCTTGCCGCTAATAACCTCGGCCTTGGGCGGAGGGTGATGCTTGTCGTGAATTAGCGATAGTGCCGTGTGGCCTGAAATAAAGTCGGGGTGTCCAGTGTTGACATAACAAGCCTCAGCAGCGACCAGGTCCGAAACAAGCATGTTTGTAGGCTTCAGAGAGTCCTTCAGGAAGTTCACCACCAGAGTGAAAATCTGATCCTTCAGCTTGGGATATCTCTTCATCCCAGGACGAGTCAGACATAGCTGAGCAATTCTAACAAGCTCGTCGTACACCAGTGCCACACACTTGAGAGAAGGCTCCTCAAATCGTTTGATTTGCTGCTTCACAATCACCTCAAATGCCTCCGTTCCAACGAAAAGGGCAGGAGAAGAACCTGAGGAGTTGTAAAGGATTGTACGGATATCAACATCTCTCACCTGATCAAAGGGGTCAATAGCCTTGATTCCATTGGAATAAAGCTCGTGGAAAACAAAAGAAACTCGGGCTCCACCGGAGAGTTCCGTGGTGGACAGATCCTGAGAGTTACCATCCAAATTTGTTCTAAATTCGTTGGAAAACTCTGTGATCAGGTTCAGCACAATGTTTGAAGGAGAGCCAAGCATGTCATCACCACCAAGGGCAGATAATTCGTTCTGGTACTTGGCCAGGGTGCTGTGGATTTTGCTCTTGATGTCGGGCAGTTGGGATTTGATATGATGTCGAAGAATCATGTTGAGTTTCCGTGCCAGAAATGGGGTACCGCAGAACTGAGCCTTGGCTCTGTATGAAGGATGTCCCTCAAAGAAGTTCTTCTCGTACTCCAGCGCCAGACCAATGTTCTTGTTGTTTTGGATATCCTTCTGACCTCGGTTGATGACGGGTACATAGCCATATCTCAATGGAATGACTCTTCCAGCGAGAATATCAATGACATCAGTGCCCTGGTCCATCAGATCAATCTTGGTCAGCACACCAATGGTTCTGGTTCCTTCGGGGTCCACCTCTCTGGCCAACTTGAGACCGTCAGAATTGGCCAAATCAGTGTTGGCGGCAGTGACGGACAGAATGATGGCGTTGGGCTTGGAAATGAAGCCTAGAACCATCTCCTTGATCTGGCGCTCGATATCCTTGGGCTGGTCACCAACAGGGACCTTGGTGAGTCCGGGAAGATCCACCAGCGTCAGGGTGAGGACCTTGGGCGAGTAGATTCGCAGGTTAATGGGGTTGGAAGAAATTCCGGCATTGGAACCGGTCACCTTGTCGGTTTCTCGTGCGATTTCGTTTCTGATTTCGTTGAAATCTGTGAACTTCTTACCGGGAAGATGCAGAAACTCGCCCCATTCCTCGGATCCAGGTCGGTTGGTTAGCTGCAGCACCAGGGGTCGTCGAGTGACAATACCGGTTCCTCGTGGCAGGAAATCCCGGCCGACAATGTTCTCAAGAACTGAGGATTTACCGGAGGACTGGGAGCCAACAACGGTGATTTGGGGCAGATCCACGGGGTTGACGGTTGTGCCGAGGGTCGAGAATGCGTCCTGGGTTAGTACATGTGTGTTGCAGCACAAACACGGTGCAATTTTGGGCAGCAGGTGACACGTGGCCGTTGCGCGAGCCATAACCTTCTGTCTGCCTTGTCTCGCCACATCTATCTCGACGTAAACTGAGACGATCAGCACCACGACCACGTACCAGACGATAGACACCATAGGCAGTCAGAGAACAAATCAGTCAATCTGGCAACGGCAGCCGTGTTCAGCTACCGCCCTCCACTCTAGGGGTGACATCGTTTCTGTGGTGACTTATGGCAGTATCCTAGCTACTCTGTCTGAGTGTGGATGGCCATGGGTGACACAAGTGACGTGTACCACCAGCTTCAGTGGGAAGGCACAGACGACCAATTGCCAGCTGAGCCGAAAATTTGTTTCTCCGCACCCTGTGCGTCGTCTAAGGACACAAAAAAACTCACCTGAAGACGATTCACGGTCTTGATTAGATCCTCATCCATGTCGATATGCTTGGTGTGGTGGAATGTGGTAATGTGTAAGATAAACTATCGATAGGAGAGTGTTGGGAGGTTGGAAGAGCGATTAAGGTGTCAAAAGTGACGAGTGGCAAACATAATTTGAAAGTGGCAATTTGGCATTTGGGAGGCAATAAAATAAATAGAGCGCTTCAGGGGGCTGTTTGTGACTAGTTGAGGGTATATAACGACTTCCCTGGGGTTTTATTCGGTGCTAGAAGATGATGCACTCTTTATTTTTTCAAAATGTCTGCTGGATAGTTCTGGAGTTGACACATCTCTTGGGGGGTATGTTCAATGGACGGACTAAGTAAATTAGGCCGTTTTGGGAGAGACAATAATTGACTCTTATATATAGAGTCAAGAAAAGAAGTAGCGTGTGGTTGCACTCCTTTTAGATGGCTGTTTGAAGGGATTGTGGGGGGGTGTTAAAGGGAAATTTACTGTACCATTGTGCTCAGAATCAGATTTCAAAGCGAATGCACTTTTCAGATTCTCTCTAGCGTAGCTTTCAGGTGGATTTATTGGTTGCATCTCTGTTGACAGTGGGAGGTATTGTAGCTGGTTTAATTCAAGAATAATTCAGGAAATAAACTAAACAGCTTGAGGTATGATAATCAAGACCTCGAACAAAACCACGGTGAAAGACTTTTGGGACGTCAAAATGACTGGTTTCTGCTTCCACTGTACTGAGTGCTTTGCTACCACTATACGAGAGTTGGATTTAACTGAGAATGTCTTCAGAATGTTCTCAGAACAATCATCGACCACACTATTTGCCAGTACGTAGCCTAAACATAAAGATGAGTTGGGAGACATAAATGGTCTTTAATTGAAGATAGATTCATCAAAAACAACCTATACACATCAAGGAACACTTTTATCTTCGTTCATCCCGGGACTCACTCGCTATCACAATTAGCTGTAAAAGTTGATACGGTGAAGTTGCTGCAATTCTGAAGAGTGCGTTCTTCTTGAAATCGGCTTCTCCAAACAGGGATACCAAATTAATCCTCACCAAACCTCGAGAAAAGTATTTGGACGATACAATGATCGCTCGAGGCAAGTCGATAACTTTGGAGAATACAGTGCTTGACTAAATCTTTCTGGAGAGGTGTAATTGCAATTCTGAAAAGTGCATCACTCATAAAATTCACTGCTGATTCAGGCGGTGTAATTCATATATCCCTGGTCCTTACTAAAATCGCGTTTCAATCTCTCTCCAAGATACCCCAAAGAAGTATCAATGACCTTACATCCCCTGAAATATGATGACTAAGCAGAACGAGCAAAACCCTAATTAATTGCACTAAAAAAAACCACTGGCAGAAATGGGAAAAAAAGAAAATGCTCCCGGTTGAAGAGCACCAGAAAACACTCCGACAACTACAGTCGTAAAACAAATAATGGGGCAAATTTCCACGAAAAAGAACTCCACACAAAGAAAGAAAACAAACAAAGAAGACGGCAATAGTATTTTGTCGCTATTATTTCTTCGGAGATGTATCGGAATCGGAGACGGAACTGGAGTCGGAATCTGAAATGAAAAACGATCCCCTGCAGATTGACCTGGGATTAAAGCATAACTTGCTTCAGAAAATGATCGCAGTGTGACAGCAACTGGGTTAGTAGGAAAGGTTTTGTTGGTACCATTGTACTCGTCGAGCAATTTGAAAACTGATGCACTTTTCTGTTTTGTCATTTGGGTACTTTTCTGCAATTTACGACACTCCACAGGTATGCAGTGATTGGTCTCTATTATAGACTCCAAGTGGTTATTCTGAACAGCGATGACACGGGTTCAAAATGCCCAGATGACACTTTTTGGAAGCGTGGCTAATATCACTGAGCTCTAAATCGGACTCTGAATTCATCCCACTTGTCAGATTGACGATATCGTGTCTTTTGCGCTCAGTGGTACGTTACGCTTTCAACAAAAAATTTGAGATGCTGCTACTGATCTGCAATAACCCTATCGGACTCGGGTCTTGACAACCTCTGGCGTAGACTTGTCTGAGGCAACTCTAGATATATCTAACAGATTTCATTGGACTCGCGTTTGCATTTTGAAGCTGATGCGCTCTTTGTACTGCTGCCAATGCTGGCATAGCACTTTCCAAATGCGTCAGTTGGACTTGCACATCTCTCGTCTCAGTTGCATATAACACTCTGCAGTAGGCCGAGAACAGGGCATCCTGGACTCTCATTAACTGATGTTACGGCCCAATAAATGGTACCAGCGTGACCGCAATCGAATTTCCAGCCAAACGCACTTTTCGAAATTTCTCCATCTTACCCACAACGGGTTTGGTCGGCATTATATTCACATGACAGTCCCATGCATCCCACATGGCTTAGACTAAGCACGATAAAAAACCGTGCCCACCATTATAACCCCTGGATTGTATCTCTGTACCTGATGGACTAAAAGAAGCAGCCAGAAAGATATGATATAGGTACCGATAACTGGTCAAAGCGTCGTAAGCGACTTTACGGATCCACTCTTATACAGTCTTACGTGTCTCGTACAGCATAAAACCAGGTCCATCCATATATTCGTGCCACTTTTTCGTTCCGTTTCTCCTTTACCCCTTCTCTTCATCTCCACACGCATATTAATTTACAAGCCGAAACGTCTTGTCCGAAAGTATAACTTGTTCCTGCCACAACGACAAATACTAATGTCAACAGCATGCACGTATCTGATTAAATAACCAGTGTCAGAATAGCGACAACAAAATTATTGTGCCCACTCGACACATAATCGCAACCTGAACCAGACGCACTCTTCAGAAATCCCATATCTCCACCTCGGCAGGTTTCCAATGGGACACAAAACCATCTCTTCTGTGTCCAATCCCACCATCCCAAAAAACAGCCAAACCTTAGCCACATTTTCGCCGGTTCTCGCCACTGTGGCGTTCAGCGAAAGGGAGACGGTGATTGGCTAGAAAATAACCGCCACGTGGAATTTTAGCCACCTAGGGTAAGGGGACAGCCCCATCCAGAAGCGCCGTGGCAGGTCTACGGAAGCGCCTTATAATAAATCGCTCAACGAAAATGGCGCCTGGCGTCGATGACGAAATGAGACGAAAAAGTGGTAAAAACCAAGAGCCACAAAGCCACCGCTAAAAATATAAAGATCCAACGACATCTGCATCTCGCTCTCCCCGCGCTGACTCGCAACTATCACTTTTCGATTCCCTATTACCTACGCCTGGTGGTCTCTTGTCAAAAGTGTGGCTTTTTTAGACTCCTAAAATTTGCTCTCTTTTGCTCTCTTTCGGACTAGTGCATGACCGCCTTGCATGAAAAGCGTACCATCGTCTGTTCTTAGAGTTTGCTTGCACCACTTAACCACCCCTCGCCTTGTTTAGTGGTAACCTAAAAATTCCCATCCTGCACATATAAGTAGGAGGGGTGAGCACGTCATTTCACGATTGAGAATTGCAACATCACACGTGACTTTTCACGACTCTACAGAAAAAAAGAAAAAACCGGCAACAACAACAGCAGTGCGCTAAGAACAAGGCCCTGCATTATCGACGCATTAACGCTACAACACCATCGTCGTTACTATTACCCACACCGTTACTACTAGACTCACAACTTCATTCGCCATGGCACCCCCATCAATTACGCATAACTCCGGTCTTAACTCCGGTCTCAACTCCGCTATCTCCGGCCCCAAGCCCAGCAAGCTGGAAAAGGGCAGAAAGCAGCTTCCTCCTGGAATCGCTCTCCCCTGTTCGGAACAAATTCTGCGAAAGCTCTCTGTCTCTTCCTCTGAAGATGAGCGACTGACCGGATTCGAAATGCTCCAGGAGGGCATTCGAACCATTCTCGGTCCCTCTTCTGGAATCGATTCCGACGATGTCAACGTCGAGGATCTCATGGACATCATGACTCGATACCACTCAATCGAAAAGGAGTGGAAGGAGTACGCTCTGGAAGAGCCTTCTAGAGGTTACACCCGAAACGGCATTGACAACATCAACGACAAGGCCAACCTTCTGCTTCTGGTGTGGAACCCTGGCAAGGGATCGTGTATTCACGACCATGCTGACGCTCACTGCATCATGAAGATTCTCAAGGGAACTCTCTGCGAGACTCTCTACGACTGGCCCAGCCAGAGCGACAACGAGGATGAGGAGCGGTACGAGGATAGCCCCAACGGGCCCATGAAGATCATCCGAGAGACCACTCTTACCGAACAAAAGGTTGCTTACATGTCCGACAAACTGGGTCTTCACCGAATCCGAAACCCCAGTGGCTCCGAGGTGGCTGTCTCTCTGCATCTCTACACCCCTCCCTGGGCTGCTCATTACGGATGTTCCATCTTTGACGAGTCCACCGGAAAGAGCTCCAAGGTGAACATGTCCAACCTGTATTCTTGGAGAGGAGAGCTTCAGGAAAAGTCTGGCGGCGATTCTTGCTAGACATTGACCGGAAGATAGTGGCATATACTGAGCTTTCCAGTATCCAGCATTTATGTATTTATTTAATTGGTCTGAGACCATGACTAACAGATGATATTGTTTTATTACCCACCATTAGTGTAGGCTTGAGAGACGCCCAGGACCAGAACTCTTTTTTTTGTAGGGTTATAAGCGAGGCCGTTGAGATTGAATAGTAGTCAGAAACCACAACAGGGCGCTTCTTCTGGTACGTACCAAATCCAACAGCAAGGGGTTACATAGATGATATGTAGGTTACATGAAATGGTGAGGATCCACTTACTATACATTGTTACCCTAAGTTTTACGCTTCAAATAGTGGATCCCATAAATATTTGTTTGCGCATGCTAGAGTAGTGTGAGTGGTACCAGTGTATTTGCAGAAGGATTCTGGTCCATCTTCTCTTTTCAGAATTCCATCAAATCCCTTTGAGCAAGTTATACGGGGTCCAGTTTGAAGTTGTTCCATCTTCATTTTTACTGAAAACATTTATTCAATTTAATTCAATTTAATTTTTGTATTTAATTCAATTTAATTTTTGTATTTAATTCAATTTAATTCAATTTATTTTGTTTAATTCATTTAATATTAAAAGATTAGTGATCGGAAAATAAACAACTTGAAGCTCTTTACGGAACGTCTCGGTCCGGAAACCTCATGTCACCTTGGACCGTTGATGCACAATGTGATGATCAAAGTTTATTTTCTTTTGAAAAGTGTTTATTGGAGAAATACTGGGCGTTACATTGCGGTATTTCAAAGTTTTATAGTTGCGTCTGGATCTAGATCATCAGACGAGTCTAACGGCGCTACTTTTAGGGCTGTAGCATTAGTATTCAGCAATTCATGACAGCAACCTCCATCTGACTACATCATGAAGAAGTGACCACCATGACAACAGCAAAACGTTCAATTTCGACCCTAGAGAAAGTACAAAGAGTGCAACTTACTCGAAATCGAATTTCCTGTACAAAGGTGCTTGTTGCACGTCGTTTACTTAAGGCTGAGTCGGTGTTTGTGTGGCTCTTTGTCACACTGCGACCTTTCCCAAAAGACGTTTAATTTACAATGCAAGTATTTTGCTGGCAATGTGGAGGCAGTACATCACACATGAGGAACCTGAGTAGCATCTAAAACGATGAATATTGCTCCTATTTCAGATCTGAAGCTCCCACTGGTTTCCAAATTCTCTCTTTACTGTAATTTCGCCTGAAAATCTGTCAAAATCCCGCCTTTTCACCCCTCCACCGCCCACACTCCTCCACTCCTCTGTAGGTTCACCACTGCCTCTACCAAGCATCCAGATCCTATCCTCACTAGAGTTTGTATATGGTTCTGTAGAGTCGACTCACCGTCGTACCAGCCGGTTTCAGTACATACCTGCTTTGCGACGTTTTCGCCGTTTGAAAATCTCCATCTGGCAACCTCTTCACCATGTCCTCCATCTCTCCCATGATCATTACCGACCGGTTCATCATCCGGCCTACCTCGATTGACGACTACGACGACTGCGTGGCTCTCATGGGCAACAAGGACGTCATGAAGTACATTGGAGGCGAGACTCTGGATGCCGAAACGGTGTGGATCAAGATTCTCGCCAGAAAGGGCCACTGGGACTACTTTGGCTACGGCTGTTTCACCATTCGAGACAAGGTGACCAACGAGTTTTTCGGCGAAATTGGAATCTCCCATTTCAAGCGAGACATTGACGCTCCCTACAGCCCGCGGTACGTTGAGGCGTCCTGGACCCTCACTCCTTCTTCCCAGGGCAAGGGAGTCGGCAAAGAGGCCCTCCTCGCTCTTGTGGAGTGGGACGAGAAGAACAATGTGACCAAAAGTGACTGGCTGGCCATCATCGAGCCTCCCAACAAGGCGTCTTCGGGTCTCGCACAAAAGGTCGGCTTTGAGCTGGCCAAGGAGAACCTCAAGTGGCACGATGTCACCATCAACATTTGGCTGCGAAAGAACCCCAACAAGAACAAGCCTGCTGTTAACCACCATGGCCAGGCCAAGTTGTGATTGGGCGGGTATTACGGACCCCAAATGCAACCAAAAGATAGAGAATAGATTGGAGAATGCCACGTTTGTGTTGTATTGTTGTTTGGGGCGGTTTGGGGGGGGTTTTGAGGGGGTTTTCAAAGACTCTCGTGTAGCTCATCGTCTCTGCAGACTGGTACAGATGTAGCAGATATAGAGGAGACGTTATTAGACGAAAAAATTCAAATTTCGCAGTACTTGTATCCAAGTGGACTGAAATCCCGGCTTTAGTCGCTTTTAGCCGCCTTTGACCGCTTTTAAGCACTTTTAAGGTATTTTGAAAATAATATAAATGAAGAAATTGAGCAATAAAAGAATTGTACATTTGGAATTAAGAAGAAAAGAAGAGAGAGAGAGCTTGGTGGATTTCAACTTTTATTACATTCCAGCCTTTAATAGTCTGCAATTGACTGAAAAAGATAACAAATGTAAAATCAAAACAGTACCGACACCACACTCTGTAGACTACAGACTCGTCAAACATGAAGTCTTTTGTAATCCCTTCTACAGTACTTCAACGCATTGCCAATTCAAATAAAATTACATCTATTGCAGTGCTACAGCAGCAATCTCACTCAAAAAAGTACAAGAAACCCCCGTACGAGCGCCTCGCATTGCTCAACCCTCCAACAACAACTCCTCCTCCTCCTTGTCTCTCACCCACTCAATGAAATGCTGAACGTCCTGGGCAATGGTGCCAGCAATGCTCTGGTTCTGAAGCCACCGAGGCAGCAGACCCCGCGCGTCCGACGTCTGCGCCATGGTCCACCTCACGGTGTCTCCCTCCAGCCGCACGTTCTCCACAGACATGTACATGCCCTTGACTCCGTCCACGTGGGTGTCTGCCGGGAACTGCACAATGTAAAACTCGTCCGGCAGGCTGCGGATCAGCAGCCACACGGCCATTTTGCGGTTGGCCAGCCCCACGGGGAACTTGTAGTGCACCACAATGTTCTCGTAGTTGCCGTGGTGCCCCACCTGCTCAAATCCCTGCAGCATGGGAATGTACTGCACCTCGTTGGACGTGTGGTTGACCAGCAGACCCTGGCGAAACTTCTCGTACAGCTCATACGGCTGGTCGTTGGGGTCTTTGTGTTCGCTGACTCGCACGTACCACGGTTCTCCGGCAATGTCTCGTCTGTAGGTATTTACCGGAGGTATTCCGGGGTACTGGAACGTCTTGACGGGGATCCAGTCGTGGGGAACTGTGGCTATCAGCGCCGCGGCGGCGTCTATGGTCGTTGACTCTAGCGGCAGCGTGTCGCGGTTTTTCTCTTTGAGCGAAAACATGTTGAACGGCTTTGGAGTGGCTGAAAGGTGGTTGAGTCAAAACTGCATATATGCCTGAGCGCATTGATTATGCATGACTGGATTGGGCGGTTTTTGTTGGAGGCATCATGAGGGAGGTTAGGGGTGATTGAGGGCGAATATCGATTGTATCCTTCTTTATATTTTTCAGCTAGATTGGTTGGTGGCGGATGTCTTTTATCTGAAGATTTTTGGTGTAATACGAAGTTGCATTCTCGTTCGTTCCTGGGTCATATTTGAAGTTGTTCCCAATAGCCGTTAACTTCTCAAGTCATCGAAGTCTCTTGGTTGATGACAACACTACAATACAGAAAAAAAACATCAGAACACACCAGATGAGAAAATGAAAAGGTGAATAGATCCATTGAACTCAGGTAACAATTCTGCACAAAACGCACTCTTTGAATTTATGATGGCTCCCGCAGATTTCTCATATCAACAGAGCAGTGTTGTTTCTTCTCTTTCCTACCTCACTGTACTTCACTGACGCCGTTAAACGATGTAATATTATTAAATAAATGCAAGCCAATCCACTTGACGGTTCTAAACCCTCCTAATGGTGGGAATCGAGCGCTGGAAATTGAGAAGAAGACGTGGAGGAATGTAGTTGTTGGTCATGTGATCAGCGGCGTCGTCGCTGTCTCCTGAGTCTGACACATGAACTGATTCGTCATCACCATCATCGTCGCTATTGGCAGAGTCGTCGTCTGAACTCATTACCAACTCAACGGTCTGGTTGGTACCTCTATCGAAGATTTTAATGTGTCTCTTCTTTGACGGGAGACTTCCTTGGTCGTGGTCAGCATCGGCTTTTCGTTTGGTACCACGTCCATCTTTTGTGGTTTCGTTGCCATCACCAGACCCTCCAAGCTTCTTCTCGCTGTCAATGCAGTAAGGAAACGAAACATGGTCAGCATTGGCCTGCAAAGGACCGTCAAGACGCTCTCCAGACCCGTCCAGCCAGCCATACTGTTCTCTCAAAGCATTAAGCCTCTTGTAGCTGTTCTCAGGTCCACAACTAATGTCCTCCAAAAGATGTTTTTCGCGCATCTGAGGGATGTCGTACTTCCACTCTGGAATCCTCCTGAAGTCTCCCTTGTCCCTGTATCTGTAATGCTTCTCGGGGTACTCCTTCTCAGCTATTTTTGTCAGCTGATCCTTGGCCTGCAGCACCACACCCTCTAGCTCGTTGTATCTGTTGACAGCTCCCTCGAAGAGATACCCCCGAAGCGCACTTTCTTCCTGAAAGGCTTTTTCGGCATCAAATTTCTCCAGATGGTCCGTTTCCATTTGATGCAGGCAGATCATTTGATTTGGTTCTGCAAAGTCGCTCTCATCATCTTCTTCGAATTCAACTCCGTTAACTTCATCAACCTCATCAGCTTCAACTTCGACTTCTTCGACTTCTTCGACGTTCTGCTCTTGCTCCTCCAGATGCTCCTCCTTCTCCTCCTTCTCCTCCTTCTCCTCCTTCTCCTTCTTCTCCTTCTTTTCCTCCTTCTCCTCCTCTTCCTCCTTTCGTCTCACTTCCATCTGCTCTGACAAAAGATTGTCATAACGCTTTTGCTCTTCTTCAGTGAGGAACTTCTTCCGGTCAATCTGACGACTGTATCTCAAGCTCTCGGTGAAAAACGACGTGTCCACGTACGAAGGAGGCTGCAAATAGTCAATCTGAGACATCATCCTCTTCTCGTCCATGGCCACCAGTCTAGGGTCTGGCAAAATGACGTGTTCGGAAAAGTCGGCCTTTCGGTCTTCGTCGTTCATCATTCTTTCAGCACCGCTGCGTTCGGCGTAAAGACCGAAAAACCGGTTCAGGGAGTTGTATTTCTGACCCTTTGCAGCGAGAAGTCGCCGAACATACGACCCAGTAATTGTTTGAAACTGGCCCTTTTTGTTGGCAGAGCTCGAACTTCGATCAGCTAGATCCTGGGCGGCAAAAAGCACCGTTTCGACCGTGGACCGAATCTTGTCTGCGGCCAGCTTGTACAGAGCGTCGTAGGCACCACTGGATACTGCCTCAAAGGCAGGCCGGTCGTTGTACTCTTTCGACTGAATATCGATATCAGGCCCGTTCTGAATGACGGGTGAGGGGTAGAAAAGATCGTTGGAGAGATGGAGCATGTTCTTGGGAGACAGAAACGTGTTGTCCTCGGCACCTTCACCCTCAAAGGTATGAATCTTGGACATCTTCAGGTGTCCCAGTCCAGCGAAAACCGATTTTCGCCCCACCAACCTGTCATCGTGGGCCGCCATGTCTGCAGCCATGGTCTCCTCCAGCGCTATCCAGTCCTCGGACATTTCCACCGCAGCCGGGATGTCTTCAAATGTTGTGGGCACGTAAAGCCTGTGAACGCGGCTGGGCCACTTGCCGGCCCGAACGATGGACTTGTAGGTGTTTTTGAGATGCTCCGAGGCCGCAAAAAGGGAGTCGTGGTACTCCTCCACCTCCACCAGCGTCTTTGTGGTCATAATGTCGGCGATTTCGGCCAGTCGATGGCGTCCCAGCCGGCCCAAAAGTTCGAAGAAAAACGTCTTTTCGTCCCAGTTCCATGCCACTCCTGGAGCGTACGAACGGCCGTGCTTGGTCGTCTTTCTGCTGCTGGCGTCATCTCCACCACCCACGTCGTCGTTGTCCTGGAGCTCGTTGTAATCCTCCAAGTTGCCTGCCCATTGGCTGCCAGCAAACTGGATATCCAGAGCCAGCATAGGGGTGTGTTTCATGGGGTCGTCCAGACGGGTTTCGGACTTGCCGCGAGACGCAGCGGCCACGGCCTGGGAGTTGAACCACTCGAGGTAGTTGATGTCCACCACTTCTTTCGATGGCAGTCCCAGCAGCGCTCTCTTCCGTTTGGATCTTTTGATAGTTCGTGCTTCAACAACGCTTTCCATGTCAAGCTTTGCGCGTACCGCACTATAGTTGATTATTGGGGGTTCGCTGTAGCTTTCAGGTTCCGGATCGCTGTCTTCCGAACAGTTGTCTCCTCCTGGGCTGTCTGCTTTGGGAGGGTTGTCGTTAGGTCCATAAACACGTTCGCAAAGAACCTTGTCCAGTCGTATGCTGTCCTCCAGAGTCGGTTTTTCCTCGAGGGCATCGCCCTCCCGATCCGGAGCTACCTCAAACACAGGTTCCAGAGCTTGCTGCTCGGCCTCTTCACTGGTCAGAGAGGTGGACGGACCTGTGGGTTCAGGAAGATATCTGAACCGTTCTCGGACGCTGTCTGGATTGCCGTCAAATCCGATCCATCCCTCGGCCCTGGCCTTTTGTCGAATGGCGTTTGTGATCTCGATATCGGGCTGTCTGCGGTCCTTCGGGTCCCACGGGAACCGGTTGACAAGTGT
Source organism: Yarrowia alimentaria (assembly GCA_900518985.1). Taxonomy (NCBI): domain Eukaryota; kingdom Fungi; phylum Ascomycota; class Dipodascomycetes; order Dipodascales; genus Yarrowia; species Yarrowia alimentaria. Next base: position 1,929,339 of record ULGN01000001.1, read on the forward strand.
GCAAGCCTGACAAATGCTGCGAGTCCATGGCTGCTTGTTGCTGTGGTAGTGCAGAAACACCGTGCCTGGATACACGCGTTCGCAGACATCCTGTGCCCCCGCCACTAGCTCTTCTTCCTCCATTGTGGTGTGCAAGTTGGTTCCGTTTTTTTTTTTTTTTTTACCGTGTCTGATGCATATCAACATTAGCACCTTGAACTGCAGAGTAGATTATGCTGGGAGGAGTGTGAATGGGAACAGGAAGGGATAGGACAAATTGCCCAAACGTTGCTGAAATCGAAATTTGAAAACACATCAAGAGATATTGAACCAGTCTCAAGAGCTTTTACTGGCCGTTTAAGCGAAAACCAATCGTTTCAAACTCGCACTTAAGGGACTCGAACCCACAACTGCTTACATTATGCATGAACATGCAGGACCTGGAAATTTATTTCGAGAGCGATTCTGAAATATCTAAACTTGCATCCTACAACAAAAAAACCAGTGGCAAAATGCTTAGAGCCGGAAAAGTGGTCCAGCCGGGCCCGTTGAGGCCGTTTGGAGCGCAGCTGGCCGTCCCGTTTGGAGCCAGACACGTGTCGGTGCAGCTGGTGCGAAAACTGAGCCCTAAAGTGCAGCGCCAGATCGATATCAGAAAGCAGCAGCTGGCCCAAGGAGGCGGTAACAGCGGTTCTGACGGCGCAAACCCCGCGCAAAGAGTGCATGTGAAACCAGGAAAGAACAAGTACAAGTTCCACAAGCTTGCGAGCCGTTTGGCGGATCTGAAGCGGGCCGAAAGTGCATTGGAGAAACCCGTCCAGGAGTCCAGTCCAGTGACTGCCGAGCAGCGACAACTGCTGGACCTGATCCAGGGACCGCTTCTGTCTGCGCAGGACTTTCGGGCCACGCAGCGCAACTTTCTGAGACGAGAGCCCCGCCAGTTTGTCGAACGAGACGCAGACGAGCCCGAACGAGCCAGATATGATGCAGTTCTGGATCGGCACCTGGCAATTTCTCGGCTGCAGTCTGTGAAGGACATGGAGGACGCACAGAAAGAGTTTCCAGCAGCTGAGCTTGTTGCAGAGTCGGTTGGTGAACTTGCAACTACTCGAGAAGTGGCTCCTCCCGCCAGCCTCGAACTCACAAAATCAATCATGGGCTATTTTAGAGACCGCATGAAGCACCAGCAGGAAAAGCGGGGCAAGGTGCCCGGGTACAAACCGCCGCGAATGCCGTGGCTTCAGCAGATCAACTTTGAGGCCCGAATGGAGGTTTACCGGGCCAGGCTGATGACTCTGCTCATTGAGGAGGCCGAGGCTCGAGTGGAGCAGCAGCAGACGCATGTTCGGCAGCTGGAGGAGCTCAAGAGTGCGTGCGCAAACGGCGAAATGAGTTCTGAGCAGCTGGAGGAGTATGAGCAGCTTTCAAAGGCCAGTGAGGGCGACAAGGTGCTGAACGTTCTGACTGAACTAGGTCTGGACATGGTCGTCAACTCGAGCCTGTTCTGGGCCACTGTGGCTCCCCGCATTGCCACGCGTGAGCTGACCGACGGATCCGACTTTGTGCATCTCATCAACCTCACCCAGCCCTCGGTCAAGACCCGAAAAGTGCGTCTGCAGCGGTTTGAATCGCGCCACAAGCTGTTTAGACCCGCGGAGGACGGCCAGCGACCGGTTTACCCGGCTGTGGCCGACGGTCGCCGTGTTTTTGTCAAGTTTGGCAAAGACATTGTGGCCATGCCAAGCTACTCGCTGAGCGCTCACCAGCTCGGCGAAATACTCAAAAGCTCGGTTTTATCCGAATTTGAGCGTGTCAGAAAGCAGTACAGCATCGAGGAGGACGATCTGGTGGCTCAGCTGGGCGTCATCACCGATCGAGGAGACAGCTACATGGACATTTACCCCCCAAAGCCCAGCGAAGAGGTGGACGAAATCACCGGTCTTCCCGTGGCTCCCTACACGGAGCCCGAAGACATGGCCTTTTCCTTCTTCAAGATTCACGAAAACGAAAAGGAGCGCTACTACTCGACAAAGCAGGCTGTTCGACAAGCTCTGGGTTCCGATACTGGCAAACAGCCCATTGAGGCCTACGATGTGGACCATTTGGACTACAAGCTGAGCCAAAAGGACGAGGTCCTCCCTGCTACACAGCGTGCCAGCTACGAGGACGTGGTTGCAGCCATTGAGCAGATGCGACCTGGATCCATGTTGGTTTCGCGAAAACACTGGAAAATCGAGCAGTTCAAGCTGGACAACACTTTTCTGAAAAGCGACCTGCAGCGGTACGTCAAGGAGTGGTGTGCGGCCAACGGCGAGAAGTCGCCCGCCAACCTCAGCGCCATGCCCAAGGACCAGCTTATTGAGGTCATCAGAGAGACTGTGTGGGGCATCACGCTGACCACGACTGTCGAGGGCAACACCTACTCCAAGGGCTTCCGGCTGTCGGACACGCAAAAGCTGTTTCTGTTCAAGTACCACTACTCGCTGGTGCAGCTGTGGGTCTCGCGGGGCGCGGAAATCTCGTTCAAGGGAGACACTGGCAAAAACGACATTTACGTGACTGCCGGTGAGGAGATTATGGCCATGGTTTCCATCACTCTGTCGCAGTTTGGCTCTCGACTCACCCGTGCTCCTCTCGGTTTGTCTGCTGCAGAGGTCGCACAACTGCCGCAGGAGCTGCTTGGTCGGCTGCAGGAGTCCACCCTCACCCTTCTCGAGCCCCAGGAGGACGGAACCTTGGAGGTGGTCTATCTCGGCGACGCAGCCAAAAAGGCCGTGCATCTGAACCGGTACCTGCGCATGTTGCAGCAGCCGCAGCGGTTCAGCCAGTCCGTCATCTACCAGACCAACCCCGAGGCGGTCGAAAAGTCGGCCTTTTTCCCCCGAGCTGTGGCCCACGAGCAGCCCTGGCACAAGCGTGCCGTGCGCACGTGGTCGCGGTGGCGCGAAATCCACGGCTCCGAGTATCTGGTGAACGCCGAGCGGCCCGAGCTGTCGCTGGTCACGTCTGAGGGCGTCCAGCAGCTGAGCACCGACCAGCCGCTGCAAACACTCATTGCATCTGCTCTCCGGGACCGTCTGGACGCCCTGCCGGCCCAGACTATCGAGCAGGACGCCGAGCACACCGTTGAGCCCGAATCTGAGCGCGACCAGGACGACCCCCTGACTCACGAGGCCATCGCTGCTGGCATTGTCGCACCTTATGACCCCTCCGCTAACAACACGACAACTTCAAACTACGAAAAGATTGCCGTTTCCGCGTCGCTGGGCCACCTTGTGCACGCCGGAAAGACCACCCGGGGCTCCAAGGGCTCGCTGGACGTCTCGGCTCTGGACCCCGTCAAGGATGTCCATTTCTCGGGCTCGGTACCCTTTTTGAACGAAAAGCTGCGGTCAATGTTCCCCAAGCCGCGTCCCACCGCCCAGGAGCGGTTCAAAATCGTGCTTCACTGCGAGCCTGTGGGTGGACCCGGTTCCCAAAACTGCCCTCCCATCGAGATTGAGGCCGTTTCAATGACGAAAAAGGAGAACTTGTACAAGTACCCTCCCCCGTCGGTCTACGCCGTGACTCGCCACGCAAATCTGCTGGTTTCGCTGCCCTCCACCAACTCGGACATGCTGTATTCGGCTCGGTCTCGCCAGAAGATTCTGCCCACTGCCGACCTGCTGCAGGCGTGGAGAAAGTACGCCCGGGGCATCAACCGAGGCGACAATGTGGAGCACGCGCCCGTGTTTGAAGTCAACATCAACCACGAAAACGTGCTTTACCAGTGCGTCAATGTGGTGTACACTCGTCACGATGAGTACCCCGTGGCCTCTTTCGACAAGACAGACCCTCTGTCGTCTGGAGGCACCGTCATCCACCGAAACACCGCAGGAGGAGACATTTCCGGAGTGCAGAACTACGTTTCGGTCGACACAACTTACCGAGAGTACAACTCCGAGGCTGCCAACGAGCCCTCTGGACCAGAACAGCAGCTCGAGGGACAAATCCCTACATCTGCCGCAGATTCCGGCCCCACCTCCAACCAGCAGCTGTCAAATGCCCTTCTGGAAGATTTCGTTGGAAACTCTCTCAAATTCATGGATTCGCTGGACGCTGAGGCGGTTCCTCTTTAAGCCGGCTTAAGCTTGCTTTGTATATAGTATAATTGTTTATTGCATGTTTTTATGAATTAGCTCATGAGTTGAGATGGTCTGGATGAAGTTGAGATGAGAATGCGATTCAGAAGTTGTAGTGCACTTTTCAGTTTTTGAAGTGTATGCATCTTTTCTACTTTCTATAAGAGTCCTGATTACAATGGCACTGCTCTTGTCCTTCCAATTTCTTCATATTGTGCGCGTTCTGGATCTGTCCTGTTTCTGTTGTGGCCAGCCAAAAATAATAAAAATACACAATTTCATATAATTACATCTCCCTAAATCTGCATCTGCAACAACCTCAGCCGTCTTCGGGGACCCTCTCCGTGGATTCTGACCTTGTTCTCGTTCTGCAGGTTGTGAACCACCTGCGTAAACTCCTCGTTGGTAACGTTTCGCGTGATTTCAGTCACCTTTCGCTGAATCTCGTTGTACAGAGCCTCGCCGGTAGGGTAGGCCTGCAGAGCCCGCTCAATCTCCTGGGCAATCATGGCCTGCGCCGTTCGCTGCGCCAGAGAAGTGCCTGTCTGAATAAGATCCATGTCGATTCGTCCAGAAATGGGATCTGTGGCGTAGTCCTTGATGGCGGCTCTGATGAGACGCACCGCCTCCTCCACGTCAGAAACCTCAACCGTAGGCGAAAGCCGCATCTTGGCGTGAGCCTCTGACAGCCGAATCATGCTTTCCAGCTGTCTAGTGGTTGCTGTGATTCGCTTTTCGGCCGACCGAGGATCGTCTCCCTGCTTTCGCATATCCACATATGCGCCCACGAGTCGCTCCTTGGCGTCAACGGTGATCTTGGGGAACACGTTGGCACGAGCGTAAGAGAGGTACAGGGTCAAAAAGTCCACTGGCAGAATCTCGTTCTGAGCGGCTGTGGCCGTGTTGTCGTCCAGATACATGTTGGCAATATGGGTGGCCAAATGACGATCAACTCGCTCGTCCACACGGTCCAGCATGAGGTAGACGAGGTCGAACCGAGACAACAAACTGGGGGGCAGATCGATGTTCTTGGTCACGGGCAGATCCGGGTTGTATCTGGACTCGATGGGGTTGGCAGAAGCAATGATCGAGGTTCGAGCATTGAGCGTGGTGATAATACCGGCCTTGGCAATGGACACAGTCTGCTGTTCCATGACCTCGTGGAGTACCGATCGGGTAGCGTCGCTCATCTTGTCAAACTCATCAATGCAACAAACACCACCATCGGACAGCACCAGGGCTCCGGATTCCAGGACTGGCTGGCGAGTGTCGGGATCTCGAGCCACGTACGCTGTTAGACCGACTGCAGAGGAACCCTTTCCGGAAGTGTACACTCCTCGGGGAGCAATCTTGTGCACGTACTGCAGCAGCTGCGACTTGGAGGTTGAGGGATCTCCGCAGAGAAGAACGTTGATGTCGCCTCTGTACTTGGGAGCTCCTCCCTTCTCAAACACCTTGTTGGTGCCTCCAAACAGCTGCAGCAGAATTCCCTTCTTGACATCGTCATGCTCGAAAATGGACGGGGCCAAAGACCGAGACAGAAGCTCGTAGAGATCGTCTCGCTCGGAAACATCGCGGATTCGATCCATTTCCTCGCCCGTGATTCGCCGAGTCTCCTCCACGTCGTGCTGCTGGGCCTGCTCGGCGCCAGAAATGTCCGTGTCCACCTGAACTCGCGTCTTGTCCGTCTTTTGCACATGGACAACATCAATGTATGTCTTGAAGAGCGATCTGATGGTTCGGTTTCGCGGGTTGACACGTGTGGGCACCGATCGGTAAATTCCAGTCACCTGGACACGATCTCCTGCCTTGGAAGCGTCCACAAGTTCGTCATAGACACACAGAGAGACGGTGTGGGGTGTCTGTCCGTCGGGAACAAGATCTGGCGTCTCTTGCAGTCGAACAACTTGCTTGTCGGCGAAAATCGACCGATTGTGCAAAATCTGCATTGAGTAGCGCGACTGGCACACGGTTCGAGGACACACAATGGGCTCGGCAATGATACCACGCTCAATCTGGACAGTCTCCGTGTGGTTGCAGACCGAGCACTTGAACACGGCCTCCTTCATGTCAGGGATCACCGAGGTGGACCGCAGGGCCAGGCCCTTGACGCACACGAGGTTGTCAATGTCAGAGGGATTGAGCTCCCGCATGCCTCGGTTGGTGTCCAGACCATAAGGCCGAACCTTGTACATGGACTGCTCGACCTCCTGGATGATGCTCTCCTCGGGGTGGTCTGCTCCCTCCACCAGCAGAGCCACCATAACGTCCTTGATGGTCTGATCCATGAGCGGGATGATCTCCTGGGGGTAGAGAATGAGTTTTCGGTACAACGACGAGGCTGGAGGGTAAGCCAGCAGGTTGCGAATGTCCAGATTAAGGTTGGTCATGCCCAGTTCTCGCATCTGCTGCAGCATGATCACGTAGTAGAGCCGGTCGGGGTCTGCGTTGGTGTACTGTGCGCCGTTTCCGCCCAGATCCTCCAGCTCCTGGCCGTCGTACTGGATACGGTGCGACGGCTTGAAGTGCATCAGAAACCGCCGGAACTTGGCCATGACGTCGGGGATCGCAATGTCTGTACCCCACAGCACAGCTCGGGGCTCGTTGTCGTCGGTGGCGATATTTTCCGAGGTCAGCAGTCCGCCTGTGGAGGGGCCGTTGTCCTCGCTCTGCATCATCAGGCCCGTGGAACTCAGTCCCTCGCTGCCCAGCTTCATGGGCGTGCTCTCAAAGCCGTTGAGGCCGCCTCCTCCGATATTGGTTTGTCGCCGGGGAGTGTTGATGTCTGATGAAAACACGTCTCCTCGCTTATGTCGTGCCGAGTTGGCCCGTGTGGGCGTGGAGTCGAGATCCGACAGCAGCGCGGCACCACGGCTGGTTGTGCCGCGTCTGGTTCCCGTAGATGAGGGCAGAGGTCGCACTCCTCCGGACGACAGAGCGGCTCCTGGGGACGAGGCAATGCCTCCGTGGGGGTCTGAGCCCAGCTGCGACGATGCCAGGAACAGTGGCGACGAAGACGCATTGACCCGTTGTGGCGAAGATCCCAGTGCGATTGGCGACGATGGTGATGACATGGGTGGTTTTCGGGTGTGTGGTGTGTGGTGTGGATGTAGTGTAGATGTGTGCAGTGTTTCCTGGGTCGAGGTCCAAGGTTGGGAGGGACGAAAAAAGGAGACGCGTTTAGGTTTCCATTAGACGTCCAAATCGGGACGCGTAGGTAGGGTAAGTCGCGTAAGCCGCGGTTCTTGCTAGTGGAAACTATACTGTAGCTGCTGGGTTTGTGAGGGTGACTGAGAGCGGTCGCTGGATGTGGTGATGATGCATGATTTGGGTCAATTCCAGGTGTGGTTTTGGTGGGTAAAATTAAAGTAGAAGCGTGGGTGGAGATTTAGGTAATAAATCCATAATTGGTGAGAGCTCCATAAGCAGCCATTGTGATAACAGTGTGGGTGAGTCTGGGTGGAAGATACTGGAGTGATGTGATACTGTATATCGTGGTCAAATTTAGACCACATGAGAATATCTCGCTTGGCAGAATCTACTTATTCCAATCTCAGCGTCTTTATAGCGACTATTGGACATTTCAAGTTCCGGATTCAACCGTGTTTCATCAAGTTCAAAGTATGAAATTGATTGTTGATTCGAACTAAAATGAGATTTCCTGGAAACTTCAGCCATGAGCTTCTGCTATTGTTACCACTGACGTTATGCATTTATTCACCCTCAGTAGGACCACACTGTCTTCAACAGTTGGAGTTGATGTAGGCATCACAAATTATTATGACGAATAAGGGTTGATGAGGTAGAGAGATTGCCACTTTGGTAAGTGGTTGTTGTTGAGATTTGGACTCTACGTAGAATTATACCCCTAGTGTTCCCATAGTGCCGTAGTTGAGGGGGTAATATAACGTATCTCCTTTTATTACGTGCCGAAGTCACCTGTCTGTTAGAGACGCTAAATGGCAGTCTGATGTGGTATGTTCTGTAGTCACTGGTTGCTGAGCTTAAATTCAGTGTAACTCCACAAATATGGCTCCTGTGGACTGGCTGAAAATTCCTGTGGTCTTGAGACACACAGACCTAGCTACTTGTACTCCCTTTGTCATTCTCTTGAGACTAGCAAGAGCATCAAGTACCCAGCGGAGCTTATAGCCCACATCATAATAAGCTTCATGCGAGGCGGCCTCACGCTCACCTCCTAAAGACACAAAATCAACACCCGCGATACATCACCTAGTTACCCAAGGAATGCCAGGGACAAAAGGCATAAAATGTGGAGCTTCGAGATACCAGAGATGCTGAGAACGTGTTACCATTACACAATCGTCAGGGTGCAACTGGTGGATAGCCCCTGATGATTGTGACTCTTCTGCCTCCTCACCCAACCCCTCCAGACGAGTCAAATTGGCCCCAATGCATACTTCCACACTTTTATTTTAGTTAAAGCGCAACCAATACACCACACACAAAGAACCGAAATAACATAAATACCCAACGATACCCCCCTTTGGCCGGTATCCAGCAAGACGACACCACGAGCCCTTGTCAGTGTCCAACCCGGATCATTGGCATGTTTTTGAATCAGCATAACGGACTGCGAGTCCACCCCCGGCACTATTGTACCCACAATGGTGTCACATCTCTGCGCTCACGGCTGAGTCGACCTGGATCAGTCTGTTTTCCACTAACATCCTCCAGATCCATTATCTTATTATTGTGAGTATTTCCGAGTTGGCAGATGGTGCCCCATGACAGTTCGACTACTCAACAGTTGAGGCACATTCATTGTGAGGATTCCTGATCAGTTTCCTCACTCTGTCTGTGCCTCGTGTCATCTCCACAGACTTCTGATCATCGTCTGGCGGTTATGACAAGCTGCTGCTTTATCCCCTCTTCCTCAACACATTTAACCCAGAATTACGGTACAGGCCTAAGACGTGAACAGGCAGTTGGAGGTACAGCCCCTAGAGTGGAGGGGTAGAAGAGGAGGATCCAGAGGTGCTGTCTTGCCCATCAAGGCAGCTCCAATCTCTGCTCAGACGATTCACAGCTGGAACTGATGATGATGAGTGGAGGCGTAACTAGGCTGCCGTGTTTCTATGGCCAAAGCAACGTGTTTACATGTTTTACGTGGGTCCTGCCAGAAGGTAGGGTAACTCACCCATTGATACCAGTTATGATATCCTGACTAATGAGATTCTTCTTTGTGTCCCCTGTTTCCCACTGCGTGTTTTCGAGTAATCTTCCAATCAATTAGTAGCCCTGAGCTCGTAGTTGGTGCCACCAAGCAGGATTTGGACAGCTGGATGTGTTCTAAGGCACCAACTAGATCTTGGAGCCAGTATCGTATGAGGACTCTTTTGATTTCCAAATATGATGATGCTGCTGGATAACCACCCAAAGCTGTTTAACACTTACGTTTGAGTGTGCTGTTGGAAGCCTAAAGTTGACCTGCCCTTGGTTATTCCGATTATCGCATCTTTTGAACAACAACTTTATTAGAAGATGCATTATGTTCGGAATAGCTCGCTTTATGTAATCAATTGATCAGTTTGTTCATTACTCCGCAGTAGGACTTGGCCACCTTGCCACTTCATGATCATACTCAGTCAATTACCATGACGAAGCAGTAGTTCGAGTGCATTCCACCCCCACGCCACCCAAAAACAGTTAACAGTTAACAAGACACATTTTTCACTATTTGAAAATCTAGGCAGCTACCTTGACAGGCTGAACTTGAGCATCCAGAGGCTTCTGGACCTTGGACTTGAGATCAACAATTGGGATAGTAGCCTCAAACTCGGTAGACTCAGAACTTACAGCAGCCTTCTCCTCAGCTAGAGCCTCGTTGATACCCTTACTGTTGACATCCAGGTATGGCTTCTCGCCAATGGACAGGACCCGGTGACCGAGGCGATCTTTGGTGTCGAAATCAATGGTTGCGGTATGGGCAGTAACTCGGTTGTCCCAGATGGCGACATCGTTCTTGTTCCACTTGAACCGCACCTGGGCATTGTGGTTTTCCCGCAGGTTCTGGTTCAACAGCTGAAGAAGCGACTGGGACTCGTCCGGGGTAACGCCGTTGATCTTCTTAGTGAAGACCGGGTTGATAAAGACGGATTTCCAGCCGGTGACGGGGTTGGTTCGAACCACCGGGTGTGTGGCTGTCAGCTCAGGGCCCTTGTTCTCAGGATGGCCTCGCTGGTCCGTGTAAACTCCCTGGTTGTGGGTCTCCTTGACAATGGCGTGGAAATGCTCACCCGAGTGGAAAGCAGTGAGTTCCTCAAGCAACTTCTTGTACGGCGCACTGAGCTGCTCGTAGGCCTGGTAGCCGGACGCCCACAGCGTGTCTCCTCCACCGTTCTCGGGAGGAGTGAGAATCTTCAAAATCGCATAGTCGGAGGGCACGGGCTCGAAGGTGATGTCTGAGTGCCAGCCTCTTGAGGCACGAGCAGTCGTGATTCCGTAGTCCTTGGGCTCAATATTGGACCCGTCTTTTTTCTGGTGTCGCTCGGGGACGATTTCCAAAATTTCAATGCCCGTGTCTAGCGACCGGTCTTTGGCAGGATGAATGTGCAGGGTTGACTCCTGCGGTTTTCCAGTCAACTCGCCTAGTTTCTGGCCGAGGACCCGCTGAGCGTCATCGTCAATGTCTTGGTTACGGAAAAATACCACTCCTCGTCGCGATACTGTGACCGCCAGGTCTCGGATCTTGTCATCAGACTTGAGCAGATCCGTGAGCTGCACGTCCGAGAACTCGGTACCAATGTGTGGGGTTACGGTGCGAGATTTGTACGAGTCCAGAGAGCCTGAGTAGGCAATTGGCTCTCTAGAGGGTCCAGAGTTGGTAGAAGGCATTGAAATGGGTGAGGGTAGGGTGTCCGGGTGATAGGAACGGTTGTTGGTAGCGCAAGTATGGCTCAGTTGGGTTATATATACCCCTCCGAATAACTACTGACTACCGTGGCTTCAACATGGTTTCACGGTAACTTCAAGGTGGCTTCACTTGACTTGACTTAGCTTCACAGTGGCTTCACAGTGGCTTAATGTCACCATATTGTTCGCGCGATACTGCAGAAATAGATACCCCGAAACATCAGAGACTAAGCTGTTGTTGAGCTAGGTAAGACACATACAGATGCTACCACTGTACTTGAGCTTGGATTTTGTTTCAGATACACTCTTCATAATTCAGATATCACATCTACGACCTGTTTTACAGGGAGTGTATGCTGCGATGAAGTGGGAATTGGGTACATGCAAGATAAGCAGTAAAGCCACAGTGGTGATGCGGCAAAATTTAAAAACAGAAAAAGAAATGGAAATAAACCCCGAAAGACGATTTCAATACATTTCTTAGTTAAATTCATATCAATTGGACTTTTTTGACCTCGTGCTAATACGTGCTAATACGGCTAAATGGTTGTTTTTTTAATCAGACAAATTGGTGGTGTTTTGGGTCTGATATTGAATCGAAACCAAACTGACCACTTGAGGTGCACTTGTGGTGAATTATGAGATGGACAAGACAAGTAAATGCAGTTCAATTGCATTAGCAATTGGGATTTGAGCTGAATTTACTCCTCGGAATTTCATTTTCCCCAATATTACCCCCGCAGGAAGCCACTTCAACCCCACTCGTATTTGTCAGCGAGCTAAATGATGGTTCACAGTCGTATCACGACATTGACTTGGGACTAAGAATGTAGACAAGTTTGAGCAATAAGGGTGGTATCTGTATGTGGAAAATCACACCTAGGGCAGAAATATCTCCTTTATTATTCACTACTACTGATACTCTATGCTATAGAAGGGGCAGCTTGGGACTTCTGCTCTTCACTATGGTTTGGGTACAGTGGGTCAGACTGTCTGTACCTGACCCAACCCCTATATTGTCTCTTAGTGTTCCTGCTGCAACAATGTAGAAGATCTGAAGAGTGCATTCGATTCATATCGGAATTTTTGAATAAGGTGGTTTTATTCTTGTCTCCCTAATCTATTTCACGGTTATCAATAGAGCTTCCTCCTCCTTGTGGCTAAAAAGCCACATCTAACTCAGTACTCTGTAGGGGTGATCGTTCAGCAATATGGCGTCATAAATAATTATTCATGGTGACTGTGGGTACTTTGTTGGCATGATTTGATTCAGAACCACTTTCTGAGTAAAATTCCCTTTTCAGATTTCAGAAATTACCACCATTTCTGGTACTAATAGCATCCTAATGTCAAACTAAACTGTCATCAACAGCCACAATTTCATTAGCTGAAACGATATAAAACATCGGACTCCGAAATTATTAGTGGGGTTGACCCTTGAAATCCTTATAATCCCTTAAAGGCGGTTAAAAGCGATTAAAAGCGATTAAAAACGGTTCAAGTCGGCTAAAAGCGATTACTTCATGGACTCTTGGTGTATTGGTTTTCGTTAATTGATCTACAGTCCCTTTCAATATTCATCACCTACAAAGCTGCACTGCTACTTATCAAAACATATATATTAACCATTACAAAAACACACCCTCTTTCTTTATTCCTCTCCTTCGACCACTGTAACCTTGACTTCGTCCTCGTTGACAAATCCTCCTCGCTCACACAGCTTGAAGAACAAACTGTCCTTATTTTTGAGAAGATTAGACGGGGTATCAAACTCCTCCACCTGTCCAGCACTAAGAACGATGATTCGATCACTGTCGAGAATCGTGTTGAGCCGATGAGCAATGGTGAGAATCGTCTTGTCCTTGAAGGCCGTTCGAATAGTCTGCTGCAGGATTTTGTCAGTCTCCACGTCTACGGCAGCAGTGGCCTCGTCGAGAATGAGGATGGGTGAGGGGTTGAGAAGTGCTCGGCCGAGACACATGAGCTGCTTCTGGCCCGCGGAAAGGTTGGATCCACCCTCGTTGATCTTCATGAGCAGCCCGTGGTGAGTTCCGTCAGTATCCGTAGACGAACGGACAAACTCAGCCAGGTGAGACAGCTCCAAGACCCGCCAAATGTCGTCGTCACTATGAGCGGTTCCGGAGGGGTCCAGGTTCTCACGGATGGTACCCTCAAAGATCTGCGAGTCCTGGGGAATGATGGACAGCTTCTGGCGCAGGTCGCGCAGCCCCAAGTGGGAAATGTCGACACCATCGATGGAGATCTTACCACCAATGGCCTCGATAATTCGAAAGAGTGATAGTGTGAGCGACGACTTGCCGGCGCCGGTTCTGCCGACAATGCCAATCTTTTCCCGGTGCTTGATGTCCAGGCTGATGCCGCGAAGCACGGGGTCCAGGCCCTCACGGTACTTTGTGGAGTAGTCTGAAAAGCTGATGGTGCCTTCCTGGGGCCACGAGTCTGGCACGCAGCCGGGAATCTCGGTCACAGCCTCGGATTTCAGCTCGCAGTACTCCCACACTCGCTCCACTGAGACCGAGTGCGTCTCCACGTTGATGGCCATACGCACCATGACGACCAGAGACCAGGTCACGTTCAGCGCATACGTCATGACGATACCCATGATACCTGGGTTCATGAAGGAGTACCACCGGAGTGAGAGCACTGAAAACAGACCCGTGGCAAACACCACGAGCGCAGCAATGATCCGCAGCCGCAGCGACAGCCATCGGTTGAGGTTCTGCTGTACAAAACGAACCTTGGCGGAAACGTCGGTTCTCGCCTGGTTAATCTTCTCGTACGTAGCCTGGCGCGCGTATCCTCGGATGGTGGACACACCGTTGAGAGTTTCCTGGAAGTGCGCGTACACTGGAGAACGGGAGGCCGTCACCAGCCGTCGTACCTCTCGAGACGAGTGGATGTAGTACTTCTGGTAGCTGTAAAAGAGCACCAGCAGAGGGATGATGAAGATGAGAGTCATGGGAGTCGCAAAGATGATGACCAAGAGAGAAGTCGAGCCGGCAATCACGGCGTTGAACAGGTATTCAATGGCCGAGGGAAGGTTGGCATCAATCTTGTAGAGATCGCCGGAGAAACGGTTGGTGATTCGGCCAAGGGGCGTAGTCTCGAAAAAGGACATGGGTGCACGCAGCACACACGCCAGCATCTTTGCGTGCATCTCAATTCCGGCCTTGATGGCGCCTCGGGCGTGCAGGAAGATGAGCTCAAAAACGAGCCACAGACCGGACGCAATACCCAGAACAAAGTACACGGACAGAAAGAATGCCGGGCTGGAGAGCTCGGCGTCGTCGGACTTTTCCGCCCAGTCCTTGAGCCAGTAGTTTGCGGCGACCTGCGACACAGACACCATGACGTTGCAGAGCAGAAACATGGCCAGGTTACCCAGACCTAGCGCCTTGGCATATCGCACGTACACGGACGAACTAATGTCGCCGGACGTGACAATTTCCTGGTTGACACGGTCTGAGTCTCGCTCTTCGGCGTTCGACTTGGGGCCCTTGGGTGCAATAAACGAGGCGGTGGAGGCCCGTCTTAGCGTGAGAGTACGCTCCACATCGTGGTCGTGGATTCCAACAGTCTCATCTTCCTCGATGGCAACGGGTTCAGACGCGACCATTGAGCCAGGAGAGGAGCCTCCGATCGTGCTAGCAGCGCTAGATTTAGGCGTCTCGGTTTTCTTGCCCTTTCGACCAAAGTCCTTGATGAGCTTGGACAGCTGGCCTGTGCCGAGCGAAACCTCAGCGAACGAGCCGCTTTCTGCCACGGTCTTGTCCTGCAGCAGGTAGATCATGTCTGCGTGCTCCAGGGCGTTGAGAGTGTTGGTGGCTAGGACCTTGGTCTTGGACTGGAGCAGGCCGTTGGGGCCCAGCACCTCCTCGATGATGTGGTGCTGCACATGCTCGTCGACGGCTGAGAGCGGGTCGTCCAGCAGAATGACGTCAGCTCGCGAGTAGACGGCTCGAGCAAGACCCAGACGCGCCTTTTGGCCGCCACTGAGCGCAATACCCTTCTCGCCCACCTCGGTCATGTCGCCGTCCTTGAGGATTGCAAAGTCGGACTGCAGTGCGCAGGCATCAATCACCTTGGCGTAAAAGTCCGCGTCGAACTTGGATCCAAACACAATGTTGTCCTTGATGGTTGCGTTCATGATCCACGGAGACTGCGCGACGTAGGCGACCCGGCCGGCAACAGTCACGTCACCATGGAGCTTGTAAGTCTCGCCGAGTAGCGAGTGCAAAAAGGTGGTCTTTCCACTGCCGACTTTTCCAACCACACACACGATTTCGCCCTTTTTGGCCTCAAACGTAATGTTCTTGAGCAGCAGCTTCTCCAGGTCCTTGGCCACGTCTCGCGAGTCCCAGCCAAACGAACCGTTGTTCACAGACACGGACACTGCGCCAGGAGTGGTCACAGCAGGAACGTGGGTCACAGCATCGGGTTGCAAATCACGCGACTTTAGATACTTGGAAATTCGGCCAATGGACACACCAGTCTCGAGCAAATGAGTGATAATGTAGGGAATCGAACCCAGGGGCTCCAGGAGAGCTCCGTAAAGAGCCATGACGGGGAAAGCCACCTCTGTGGTCAGAGGCTGCTTGAGAACAAGAGTGTAGACAGCAAAAGAGGCGGAGGTGGCAACAAAGGTGGCGACGCTCCAGGAGAAGGCCTCGGCAATCTCGTAGTGCAGAATTTTCTTCTGAAGCCGCAGCTCTCCGCCGTTTCGGATTGCACACACCTTGTCGTAGAAGATCTTTTCCCACGAGTAGAACTTGAGCGACTTGATGTTGGTCAGAACTTCGGTGGTGACAGCAGTTCGCTTGTCTCGCACTTCCATAATCTGCTCGTAGAACCGAGTCTCCCAGTAGGCAAAACAGGCGTTCAGAGGCAGGTTAAGAGCCATGACAAAGACTCCAGCCCACATGGCCTTGCCAATGAGAAAGTAGATGGAGATGAGACAAACGACCACTCCGAGCGGTGCGCCCCAAATGGTATCCATAATATCTGCAGTCTGCGCAATTTGGGGGACGTCGGTGGACATGAGATTGACAATGTCGCCCGAATTGGTGTCGGCCTTGGCCTCGGGCGACACAGTGAGCGTCTTGTTGTGGATAGCTGCCGACAGAGCGCCTGTCACCTCCAACACCATGTTGAAACAGCCAATGATGAACTTGTTGGAGGACACAATCTGAACCACAGAGAGCGCCAGCATGGCGCAAACAACCATAATTCCCTTGGTGATGAGTCCGGACTCGGAGTCGGGGTCCAGCGGAGCGCCCATGCTGCGAGCGGCATCCTCCTGGGCCCGGTACTGAGTGACCACCAGGATCAGCTGCCGAAGCAAGAACGGCTGGACAAAGGGCACAAGAGTCTCACCCAGATTGTAGACGCACAAAGAGAGGTACTTGGGACCGTAGACAAATGCGACAGCCTTGAGCAGCGAAGGGTTTTTCTTGCGCAGCTGTTTCTGCCACGTCTCTTCGAAAGCTGCAT
Source organism: Yarrowia alimentaria (assembly GCA_900518985.1). NCBI lineage: Eukaryota > Fungi > Ascomycota > Dipodascomycetes > Dipodascales > Yarrowia > Yarrowia alimentaria. Next base: position 1,945,826 of record ULGN01000001.1, read on the forward strand.
GGGTGACCTGGGTTCGGAGCCACGAAGGACAAGCCGGGATATCGTCGATTGTGAGCACCTTGGTGTATCCGGTCTTGAGCAGCGGTCCGAGCCACGCAAAGGTCGATCTTGAGGCAATGTTGGCGTACTCAATGGGGTTGAGTTCATCGAGAGCCTGGTACATGTGAGGAAGTGATTTTCGGGGGTCAAACACCCAGCACTCGAGTGTGAACGTCAGAGTTGCGATAAAAGTGATGAAGAGGGCGTATTTGGCCTGTGTTAGCTTTTTTTGCGGGGTTGGTGCAAGAATATCTGTGCAGATTTCGTGTTTGGTACTCACATCTAAGGCTCGAACGGCATCTCCAATAACTTCCAGAAGACCTCCCATGCTCAGAGAGAACCAGAACCACAGCACGGCCGAGCTGGCAATGCGGCTCTTGGCAGCCTCGACGTGCTGGAGATAGGCAATCTCCAACACACTGGCTGCGAGCACGAGAGGGCCCCAGAAGAAAACATCAGTCTTGATTGCGGCGTGGCTGGAGGACGCTAGGAGGAGAACCACAACCAGAACGAGCGAGCCGATCTGTTTGGCCCAGTAGTCCCATTTGCGTCGTACTACGTGGCCATTGTCGGGTTTGTGTCGAAGTTGGATCAGTTCGTAGGTGCCCCAGAGCAGCGCAATTGCCGATGGGAACAGGTGCGACACGGCTTGGCAGGTGCACGGAGTCAGGTCATAGAGTAGCGATATGCCCCATTGTTCGGGGTGTGAACACAGACAGACCATTAGTGAAGAAGAAGAAGAAGAGGAGCAAATCGACCAGTGGAAAACGGATATTTCAAGGTGTGGAAAGTGCGTGCATGAATAATGCATATTGTCCTGCAACCATGACACTTGGAGCCGTGCTACCGCCACACTAGTTTGGGGGGTAAACTGAGCAGGAGAATATCTGGCGGGTTAAGGAGAGCCGCGGCAGACTCATGGTGACTCATGTTTGCATTCTGTGCTTATTTCGCATGTGTGGCCGTCGTAATACTGTCGTAAAGGGATAGTCACTGCCAAGCCGGGTGGTTCAAGCGACTAAGCACGGCACTGCATAATCGGAGTCCGAAATTCGACCAATCAGATTACTTTTTGGACAAGATTGACCCGTCGTGTGTATGTAAAAAACTTGCTGTATCATGCATCGCTGAGAAGTAATAGCGGTTTTAATTCCGTGGAGTGGGATCTATTTGGTAGTTTTGGCTATTTTGAATAATTGTTTAATTACTCTCGGATCTGAAGACAAAGAGCAGGCCGTGACACATTGGCTGCGCGAACAGTCATGTACATCTGTTTTTTTCTTCTTTCTTTTCTTCATTGTCCGTTTGAACAAGCTGTGTGGGGTTTGTGCGGAATCTGAAGAGTGCATTCGACTCGCAATTCATTTCTGCATCTGGTGGTACCGTTTAAATGTTTCCAAATGTCTCGCTCGCTGAATTTGCCGTGCGGTCTGAGTGAGCCTTCAAAAGAAAACGTTATGCTCTGTCACTTTATTCAGTTGCTGTCTTACCTGTAGATCAAGATAAGATATTAGGCGAGCGATGCAGTTTGGAAAGCACTCAAGATGTGAAGCTTTGAACGAAGGCTATATTAATTGCGAGTGGCACCATTGTGCTCGGGGAAACAATCTGAACAAGATGCACTCTTGGGAATTTCAATATTGATCTCACAACGCAGTTTCTTACTGGATAAAAAAAACTCTCAAACCAAGGCTTCTTTATAATAAACCCGTTTTCAAAAGCGTTGGTAGTGCCGTTTTATTGAAATTTGAATTTTGACCAACTTTCATTATTCTTTCTCTTTTGATTATCCCAACTGCGACCAACACTGATCTTTGTGATTTCAAGTGATGCTGGAAGGCCAAGTCTAGATACCAAGCTAAGGAGTTGTTTAGTAATGTTGCGTGTATGATATTTGTACCATTGTATTCAGAATGAAATTCTGTACAAGAAGCACTTTTCGGATTTTCATTTCATTAACTATATCATCATTCATGGCATGGGGAGTCACTTGCAGTGATGAACATGGTAAAGGACCATATTCATTGAACCCAAGTATGGCTCCAGGTACAAATGACAGTTCGATGAGATAAAAGAGACATGGAAACACCATTCCCCTCAGAATCAAATTCTGCGTTAAACGCACTCTTCAGATTGGTGCTTCTCAATTCTTTTATTTAAAGTCCAGAAAATTGTTCACCTTAGTCACTGTCTGATCATGTGGAGTATTCCAAATCTCCAATAAGCCCTACAATTCATAGTTCCTTTCTTCGAGGGAACCCACTTCAATTGCGACATATACCTACAGTGCATTGACCCACAATCAAACATACCTAATATCACGTTCAATACATAGCCTATTTAATGCCGTACATCAAACCTCGCCTCCTGCTCAGCCGTCATACTCACTGTAGCCACCTACAAAGTATCCAGACGATCCTCAATCTCCTGGGGGGAGAGCTTGCGGTATCGAGGACCAACGGCGCCAGAAACACCCTCAAAGCCGAGCAGATGGTCGGCCGGGTTGGAGACAATGGAAATCTCCACCGTGTCGCCGTTCATCTCACCCTCAATCGACTCCTTGAGCGTCAGCAGAGCAATGTGGATGGCGTCTTCCAGCTCCAGCTCCTCGTTCCACCGCTTCTCCAGGAAGGTCTTGGCGCTAGTCGATCCCTTGCCGATGGCAGTGGCCTTCCAGGGGAAGTACGACCCCGATGGATCCACCTGGTACAAGGTGAATCCGTTGTGCTCGTCGTGTCCAGCCACTAGCAGTGATACGCCGTAGGGTCGCACACCGCCGGACTGCGTGGCCTCCTGGACGATCTTGGCAATTTCCTGCACCAGCATTCGCGTGGGTGGGTACTCGTTGTACACACGCTTGTAAGACGTCTGCGCCACCTTTCGGGCCTTGTCGACCAGCACTCGAAAGTCCGGACCCATGCCGGCGTAGACCATGCCAATGTCGGGGGTGATGAGCTCGATCTTGGAGTGCGAGTCCGAGTTGACCAGAGACGAGGCGCTCTTCTTTTCTGTGGCCAGCACAATGCCGTTGGATGCTTTGATGCCGAGGGACGTGACTCCCTGGTTTACTGCTGCCAGAGCATATTCAATTTGTCCTAGTTTTCCGCTGGGTTAGTTGTGCTGGAAGAGCAAGCGATTGGCGCAGGAATCATTGTCGATGACGTGGGGCAGCTGGTATTGTGGTTGGTGAGAAGGTCGGCAGATGGTGAACATGGCAGATAAGGCCAGCCAGTGAGGCAATCAAAACCCCGAATTAACAACATCCTGGATAGAGTCGCACAACCTTCTACCTTGTTCCACCTGCTTTCACCGCCACAAAGTCACACCACCAGTTACACAAGTAACCAACTGTCGCTCGTCAAGGCCCTCAATGTTGGCCCTCTGGATGGCCCTCTGGATGGCTCCACATCCAATCAATGACGTTCAATCACCGTCACACGGTCTCTGTAACTCACCTGGGGGAAAATGTCGTCAACGAGAACGAGTATCTATCTGCTGCCATGTTGTAGTTTTGGTGATGGTTGTAGTGGAGGCTGTCTGTAGGTTGTAGGTAGTTGCCACTGTGAGGTGGTGGGAAGTTAGTTTTTGGTCACGTGACTTTCGTGGGGGGGGGGGGCGACAAAAGTTGACCAAATGTGAAAAGTCGTTATTTCGACGAGGTGAAAGAGGAATGTGAAAATTTTTTTTTCCTTTTGATCACAATGTGCAACTTGTATTTATTTTGTCGTTTGAACTGGCTGTTTTTAGGCCGTTCTTTGTTGTGTTTCTACAGTCTCTCTACAGGAAGCTCTCAATCCACCTTCCCAATTAGACCCATCTTCGCACTCAGAACTCATTCTACACTCTCCGAAATACACAATAGGAGATACTCTCTCAAATTCAATGCTGGTTAAATATTATACAATGCACTGCCGTCTTTTATCGCTTCGGCAGATGGTGAAGCCACTTGAGATCATACCATGCGGGTGCGCTTCGGTACCACACAACGCCGTCCAATCTCCAGGCGCACTCATCGACTGTTGGTCAGAATCCCGACTCTATCTTCTCCGCTTCCGCTCGTTGTAGTAAAACTTGCGCTGAGAAGCATCGAGCTCCTTGACCAGCTGCCGAGGAGGCCGTTTGGCATGCATGAAGTTGCACATGTTGCCTCGCGAACACTCGTTGGTGTCGTGCTGGCGACAACACGACTCGCTAAAGTCGTTGACGGGACTCAGCTCGCACCACACGGGCCGCTCGGAAAACCACCGCGTGTTGAACTCGTCGCACACCCTCTGGGCGTCCTCCTGGGTGCGGAACCGCAGATATGTGTTGCCCGTCAGATGATCGTTGCCGTTTTCGCACACAATCATTTCCTCCAAACGGCCGAGCTTCGCGGCCTCCATGTAGACGTCCTCGTAGAAGAGCGCAAAGTGCTTGTCGAGATCAGCCGTGCTCATTTTGGTTCCGTCCTCGTTGAGCGCATCTCCCTCGCCAGACGCCGGATTCTGGTACAGGTTGGAACACAGAACCGTGTGCGAGTATGTGGGCTTGACGTGTTTGCGTGAGCATTTCTCGCCGTGGCGACAGGCGCCGATTTTGTAGTAAAACGAGCTGGGTTAGTGTCTTGTTTGGTGGGGGTGGCCGGTTTGGGGGATCCACGGCAGCTTTGGTCGCAGAACCACCTCCAAACGGTTGTTTTTGTGTCTCTCTATCCATCCTGCGGTACTCACCAGTTCACTTTGTCGTGTTCGGTCCCGTATATCGATGCTAGGTGACTGGCCATGTTTGTTCTAGTGGAAAGTGGCGATAAAAGGTAAAAGTCATGTGACGCATGTGGGTGGGGGGTCACGTGTTAGCGATGTATTTTTGTTCCTGGCAGAATCAGAGTGTGGGGACTGGATAGCTGGGGCTCGGGCGATGACGTGGCATTTTTTGTTTCTGTCTGTAGTCGAATATGGTTGATTTTGAAGATTTTTTTTGCCCGAAAAATAACAAATGAATGGAGGTCAGCCGTAGACTGAAAAGTGGTGCTAGTGTAGAGATTGGTGCATACTGCATGTTGTTTGATAGTAAGAAGGGAGTACGGAGATGTTCTTTGACGTGGCTGTAAATGACGTGGTAGTGGAGTTAAGAAGATTCTGAAAAGTGCATTCAAGTTAGAGTAGCATTTTAACTACAGTGGTGCAGCTTGGAGTGTAGTTTGGACAAAATAATACCAACTATAATGGAGACTGAATCATTGAGTCTTGGATGAAAGTTGCAGATGATTCACTGTGAGACTTCTACAATGACAATGACTCAAGAGATCTCTCCAAGAGATGGTGAGGTAGAGATATAAAAAATCCAAAGAGTGCGTTCGCTCTGAAATGAGATTCTGAATGCAGCCATACAACTGTTGACTCTTTTCAGGCAGTATAATACCTGTATATTCGGTGATGTGTAGTGTCTCATTGATGCTATTAGACTCAGATGAAAAGAGGATATCAAGGGATAGCTCTGAATACTGAGACAGATATGTATGACACAACACTTCCAAAAAGGACAGATTCTTTTTCAGAATTGATTGCTAAGAATAATGTGACTAGCGGTGATCAATGAAGTTTACCTCAGATTGTTTACTGTCCCATTTGTTCTTTTCATCACCACCAACATCACCATCATCACCCTAAATTATAATTACTGAGAGAAAATTCAAAAAAATCAGGAAAAATCAGATAAAAACGGAAACACTAAAGGACACATTCTCCTGCCTCCTTCCAACACCTAGCCTGAAAAACGCCCTCCACATCTCACCTCTATCCACCTCCGAAAGAGATCACATGACCATGCATGAATTCTATTGTACTGTACCCACATATATGCATGCACATCACTCCTCCAAGAGACAAGATCACCCATCTTCAACTTCATCACCAGACTCGCCACAAAGTCTCACTCATGGGAGTAAGTCACCTGACACACAAGCACTTCCCGCAGACCCTTGCTAACACAGAACGACGGAGGATCAATACCCTCGAGAAGAGACCTTGTTAGGGATAAACAGAACGGACCCACCACATCCCAGCTGTTTGATGCCACCCAAGATAACGCCGATTTCGACTGGAAAAACTGTCCTGTGAGCAAACGAGCGTTGGAAACGCCAATTGTGAGCTGTTACAAAGGTCGACTCTACAACAGAGATGCCGTCATTGAATGGCTGCTGGAAAAAGATGAGTCTTCGGTCGCCGCAAAGGTGATCCCTCATGTTCAGAGCCTCAAGGACATTGTGGAGCTCAAATTCGAGGAAAACAAAGACGGAGCGTGGATCTGTCCTCTGTCGCTAAAGGAGATTAAGGCCCTGACACACCGATTCGTGTATCTGGCCGAATCGGGGTGGGTGTATTCGGAGTCTGCTCTTCAGGAATTTGCCGAGTGTCCCCAGACAGGAGTTCCCTTTTCCAAGGACAATCAGGTGATGATCAATCCGCTGCGGGACGAAGACAAAAGCAAGGCTCTGGCACGAATAGAACGACTGAAACAGGAGGGGTTGACCCACAGTTTGAGAAAGATGAAAAAGGACAAAAAGGACAAAAAGGACAAAAAGGACAAAAAGGACAAAAGCAAGGACGGAAAGAAGAAAAAGGAATTCAAGGTGGTCAAGCCGTAGAGTCAGAGATGTCGGGCTGCGTTTATAATTTTGGATGGTTTTACAAGACTCGCAACGTTTAAAATATGTGCACTGTTTCTGATGTGAAGCGATGATTCAGGGACGTCTGAGGAGTGTCTGAAGGGTACATTCACGTACACAAATATAAGATCAAGATATCATAACGGTTTTCTGTACGTTGGGTCGTCTTTAGGGAAAAGTAAGGATCGTGCCAATAGTGTGATAGGGACTATACCACTCTAAATACATCCAAACCAAATCTCGCTACTCAGATCATGTATAAAATCTGAAAAGTGCATTATTTTGGAAGATTGACGCCAACTACAGTACTATAATACTCAGTTATCACTAACCATCCTCAGCTGATACAAGTTCTCATCATCAAACGAAATAACACTTGACTTGGGTTGGCAAAACTTATGCTCACTTCTGCTCAATGATCTTACAATATATACCAAACTTGTACGGTAGTATATATCATCAAAGACAACTATCAGTCATATACATCTACCACAACTTATACCACATGGTACAATGATCCCTACAACCACCTGTTTCTCGGAAGATTGGAAATCACTCTTCCACCATCACTCGTTTATGATTTATTCAGGGGGGGACTATGTACAATAATTTACTGCTGCTGCTGCTGCTCGGTGGCGGCCATGGCGGCGGCGGCCTCGGCCTTCTCGGTCTCGACTCGCACTCGCTCAAGCTCGGCCTTGGTCATGGTTTCCTTGAGAAGAGGAAACGTAAAGTACTTGCCGTCCTCTCGCGTTCTGTGGTTGGTGTAAGACTGCATCACGAATCCGCCGAGGGTGAAAGCTGTGTTAGAGGAGTTGGGGGGGAGTAGTGTGCGTGCGCCAGTGTTCTAGTGCACTGTGTCTCTGTCCCTTGAGGGTCACAAAAGTGGTGTCACCGAAAATGGTGCCATTCGCGCACAGCCACATTTTCAGCCAATGACAAAGCCGCAAATTTTGCGCCACGGCCGCCGTCTGTACTCACCGGAAACGCCGAGAATGGACAAAACAGTCAGTCGATGGAACACGTCCATCGACACGATATACCAAGCTCTCTTGGCCATTGTGTTGTAGTAAGTTAATGTGGTGATGAAGAAGAGGCAAACTTGTGCAAACTTTGGCTGGTGCATGTGGGCGTCCTTTGTTACAGTTGGCTTATGTAAGGCGGCGGATGTAGGCGTGAACTCAGGCATGTGAGATTTGAGAGAAGATGCTGTGTAAAGTGGGCTGTGCGGCTGTGAGAGAGATTCTGAAAAGTGCGTTTTGCGCAGAATGGCCAGCTAATTGCAACTGTGCCAATTTTGTCTCTCTAGCTCATCTTTCAGAGAAATTGGGTCTGCGGTGTGGAGACGAGTATACTTCAGCATATCACTCTCTTTACTGGATACTGTAGCAATAAGATAGTTCTGTAGCAATTTTGAACGATATTTGAAAAAGGAACCAAAATTCTGTTCGAAGAATTTATTTATTTATTTATTATTTTATACACAAAAATTGAGCCTCTACTATGGCTTCTATCGCTTCAGTATAGTGATTCTCTGTTTTTCGGGAATTTACAACTGTTCTTTTTTTCTTTTTTCCTTTTGACTGTTCACACTGTTCCATTGCTAAACTAGCACACCCCTTAGTCTTTCAAAGTCCCAAATCTCAAATCTTCATCGACATGAACAGTTGGAAAAAATGTTGGACTATAGCCAACATTGCTCGCAGACCGGGGATAGCTAGGGCGGCGTGGGGATCGGCCTCGGCGTCGACGAGCCCCTCTCTGGTCCAAAAATTTCTCCCGTTGGGGGCTCGGAAGATGGATTTGAATCGGGTTCGCAAGTTCCACTCCTGGACTTGTCTACACAAAAACGAAACGGACAAACGGATCTACGACGCTCCCAAGGTGGAGCTGGGATCCGGGGTGGACCACGAGTTTGACCACGAATTCGGAGCGCAAGTCGAGCCCGAAACCGAGCCCGAAATCGACGGCGATCCGGAACACCACTTTGCATTCTCGGACAACTACTCCGAGGCGGTTCTGGGAGGCGAAATCTCGGCCACGATTTTCGACAACACGGGCAAGGTCGTGCATGTGGCGCACAAAATGACCAAGTACGAGTTTCTGCTCGAGCACGGGCTGTATCCGCGCGATCTGCGAAACATAGACCCCAGTCCGGTGTCCATCATTCCGTCGATTCTGGCGCGAGGCCGCAAGGGCGCTGGCCGGTGCATTCTCGTCAACCTGATGCACATCAAGGCGCTGATTCTGCACGACAAGGTGCTCATCTTCGACACGCACACCAAGAGCCGCAGCGACACCCACAGGCTCAGCATGTTCCTGTACGAGCTCGAGAACAAGCTCAAGGGCTGCAGCCCCCAGGACACGGCGCTGCCGTTCGAGCTGCGCGTGCTGGAGGCGATCCTCGTGAACGTGACCACGGCCCTGGACCACGAGCTGCAGGTGCATCTGAAGACGCTCAACGAGATCCTGGTGGGTCTGGAGGACCACGTGGACCGCGAACAGCTCAAGGAGCTGCTGATCGGCAACAAGAGCGTGTCGCGGTTCCACCAGCGCGCGGTGCTCATCCGCGACGTGCTTGAGGAGCTGCTGGAGTCCGACGACGACATGCAGCAGCTCTATCTCGGCGAGCAGCACTCGGACGAGAGTCTGGCGGAGGTGGAGCTGCTGATCGAGTCGTACTGCAAGCAGGCGGACGAGATTGTGGAGCAGGCGTCCAACGTGCGGTCGCACATCAAGTCCACCGAGGAGATTGTCAACATCATTGTGGACGCGAACCGAAACGCGCTCATGCTGCTGGAGCTCAAGGTGACGATTGTGACCGTGGGCTTCGCCGTGGGCGCGTTTGTGGCCGCGCTGTACGGCATGAACCTCGAGAACTTCATCGAGGAGTCGAACGAGGGCATGCCGCTGGTGGTCGGGTTTGCCGTGCTGGGCGCCCTGGCCGTCACCTGGTTCAATCTCACTAAGCTGCACCGCACGCAAAAGGTGGGCATGTTCAGCTCTCGTGGAGGCGGCAACGGTGGCGGCGGCAGCAAGTCGTTTGTCACGCAGTGGTTGCTGACGCTGTTCAGACGACGGCGGCGCCCCAAGCCCAAGCAATGGTTCGACCATTTGAACATGAGTCGCCGCGACAAGAAGGGCAAAAAGTCGAACATTATGCATCAGCTGACAAAGATGACCGGCAGGAGGAAGTAGTTCGGTTTTTTGTGGCATCACTGGTGTTCAAATGGTGAACTCAGTGTTCAAATGGTGAACTCAGTGGTTGTTGGACAATGTTCACAAGTCATACAATCACACACACACACACACACACACACCACTTATTTATAATAGACATATACATAGACTCACGTTTAATGCAATATAGAGCATGTCCTTTCGGTCAGGTATCACTGTAGCATTAGGTAAAGTGTCTGTTCCAACCCGAGTTCTACTAAAGTGTCTGTTCAAACCCGAGTTTCATCTCAAACAGACACTGTAAAAGGCCTTTGGGACGTGCTACGGAAATATAACTGGTACCAATGAGTTTCTGGTCGCGAGGAGAGAAGATTGCACTCTTCGGATTTTCAATATTTCTACCGTAGCGTTGTCTGTTGAAGACTTGGTAGCATTCAAGGTGTCTACCTAATGATCAATGTTGAATGCATTTCTTCTTCTTTTATGCTATTCTTCCTCTCACCACCTAAATAGACTGCAGCACAAAAATGTGTATGACCATACCTTCTACACAACACACACTTACATTCAACACTCGTTACAATAGATATTTACATAGACCCAGGAGTCGTGCAATAGATGCAGAGCACGACCCGGTCTGTTCGGGGAGCCTGGCAGAGTCGGAAACTCCGCCTTACAGCTCACTCAGCCGCTGCTCGGCAACCTCAACATGCTCCTCCAGCAGCTCGCTGGATCCCACAAACCGCTTGATTTCGCTCTGAATGTTGCTGCCGACGCCCGACGCAATCAGCGCCAGCTCCGGCCGAATGTGCTTGATGACGTGGATCACTCCCACGTCTGTGTCGCACCGAATCACCCGGTACGAGTCGCCGTGGCCAATGGCGGACTTGAGCTTGCGGTGCAGCTTGTTGGCCACCGTGTGAGGCACCACAATGACGAGGTTGGGCAGTCTGGCCAGCAGTCCGGGCAGGTCGACGTGCGCCGACTGCACCAGCTCCTGCGACACGACCAGTGTGATCTTTGAGTGAGTTTGTGGCGACTTTTTGGAGGCCGAGGCTGGGGTGGAGGATGTGGTCCGGCTGCTTTCGTCCGAGTCCGACCCCGTTTTGGTCGCAAACGAGTAGACGAGATACCCCACAGCGGCCAGAGCCACTGCCGAGCCGACTAGCGCGGGCACCCGGGATTTTCGTGGAGCCATGGTTGTTCTATGACGTTGTGACTGTGGCGTGGCGTGGGGCTAACGACGTATAGTGTGTGGTGAGTGTTCCGTGAAGCGGGGAGAATAAGGTTGGTTGGGGTAGATGCGCAATGCAGTGAGGCGGGAGGAGTATTTGGGGGTTGACGGGGCGGAGTTGCGGGAGAAGGTGAGGAGTGGAGGTGGAAGGATTTGTCCGGGGAGAAGGAGTTTTTATGACGTTTTGTCTGGAGTTGTTTTTCAGAAAAATGACGTTTTAGGGTTGGGGTTGGGTGTGTCATCTAGAGGTGTGGGGGGTTGTGGGGGTGATTTTTGTGATTGTCAAATATCTATGTATTTATTTATTTATTCCTTTGGTTCTTATTTTTGTTAATTGATTATTAATGAATAATTACTGTGTATTTGAATAGTCTGTTTGTTCATTCTGATTTATTTTTAAAATGTTTTTAGATATTTTTCATTTCAATTTCGGTATGTACAGTTGATAAAGTGCACGTAATTAAGAGTATCTCACTAAGAAGAGGCTCAAAGGGTCGGGGTAAAACACATTTAGGAAACTCTTGGAGAAATTAAACTTCCACCAATAGACACGGAATCGGATTTCAAGACGAATGCACTTTTCAGAATCGTTATATCTGGTATGAAGAAGGAGTTGAAGTGACCTTGGTGGGATCATTTGTTGAAGCATAAATGGCTACAGTTGGGTGCTTCTTCATATACATAACTTTTGTGAGAACTGTGTAATATCCAGAAAATTTAACAGTCTGAGTGTGGTGCGTTACTAATTCACTCCTTTCATCTCTTCTCACTTGTTTCGATACTTTTTTTTGAAGAAGGCGTTTCAATATGGTTCCCCAATATGGAATGTTTTCGATATCTTCAAAGCTCTCTTTGAGAATCACAAAACCACAAATATAGACACTACAGAAATACCAGCTACATCATCTCAGTCAGAATCATATCACGTGCCCATTACACTAGTCAGAACTGCTTTATCATCCCCTAAACGCGTTTTACTTGAACCTGCCAATAGCCAGAGAGATACACCCGAACAACTCATTCAACACCTCTTTAGATTTGATATTGATAAAAAAAACAGAACGGTTGCACTCAAAATCATACAAAAAACTGAATGCACTCTTCAGATTTTTCATACCTCTCACAAAAAACTCTTTGAACTGATCCTGCTTTGACCCTTCTCCACAGATTATGATCTTATCAAATGTTAATTGCTCCCAACCATACGAGAACAAGATACTTCATATAGTCCATGTGAATTCAGCCACAAGCAGGTTACTCACATATAAAAAGCACCACCAAACTCGTAATAGAATTCTGAACAAGATGCACTTTTCAGATTTCTCATAACACGCCCACAACGCCCTCTAAAACTCCCCACTCTCCCCGTATAGACTCGTTCAAAAACAATAAAGTTCGCGCTAGATCATGCACCACCATCCCCCATCAGATCACATTCCACCACTCCTCCACAACACTCTTACCGAGCTCTGTGGACACGTCAGGGACTCCACGGCAGCTGATCCGGCACCCGCAACACCGTCTGTGTCACCCATTGCTGCCAAACACGCCGCCCAAGGCCGCACCCAGACATGTCAACGGTTCTCTTTTCGGGGACTACCACCTGTGTGGCGCATCTTTACACGATTCTCAAGTCCATCACACTCATGTCGAAACACGTTTCGCTGGAGATTTGCTCGGACGGACTCAAATTCACAGTGGACGTGGACAGCAGAAGCAGTCAGGCGGTTGTGTTGCTCAAAAAGAACCTCTTTTCGCTGTACAACTTTAACGGCTACGAGGACTACGAGCCAGCGTCGGAGGAAGACGACGAGCCCAACTACTTCCCGCCCTACCGCGTGTCGCTGTCATCTCTGACCACGTGTCTGGAAATGTTTGGCAAAAACGACGTCATTTCAGACAAGGGAGTGCTCACTGCGGCGGAAAAGGGTCCGAAAGCCCCGTCTTCCTCGCAATCTTGCCGCTTTGTGTACAGAGGACCGGACTACCCGCTAGCCCTGGTCTTCCGCAACGACCAGTTCACCACGTCGTGCGAGTTTCTCAACCAGGACACAGATAGCCAGTCGGAGAGTCTCAATCTGGACCCCAGCGAGGTGGTGCTCAAGGTGATTCTGCCGGCAAATCTGCTGACGCAGGCGCTGCGAGACCTGGACGGCGTCAAGAGCCAGTACGTCAAGATCATTGCCCAGTCGCGGCTGAAACCGCACTTTCGAATCGAAAGCTCGGGAGAATTTGGAAGAAACGTGATTGCATACCCCAACGAACGAACCGTTCTGGATACCTTTATCATCGACGACCCGGACCAGAACAGCGACGACAACGTGGTGGTTCAGGCCGGATATCTGTTCTCCGAACTCGTCAAGTGCCGGGAGGCTGTCAGCGTCTCGGACAAGGTGTGTCTTCGTATGGACATTTTTGGCCGTCTCAGCGTGCAGAGCATGTGTGTTGTGGACGAAGCTCGCAAGACGTTTGTGGACTTTCGCTTCAACTGCCAGGATGTGTAATTGGTGAACAAGCACGCCCACTCACGACGATATTCAAGCCAGAGTGCTACTAAGTATGATTACTAAGCACGATTACTAAGCAGAGGACGAGGAAAAAAAATGAAGCGAGAAAAAAAAGACAACAAGATACCCGATACTCTTAAACAGTTGGTGTTTTCGCTTTGGCCATTCGGGGTCTGGATTTTTCTGCTGCTGTCATCAACTTTCTCCCTATCTTGGTTGATTATTTTTTCTTTTCTCAATCCACCTCCCACCGCATATTCACGTGACCGAGAAAGGTAATTTTTAAAAATTTGGATTTTTATTTTGCCTGAAAAACTCACCACCGCAATGGCCGAAAAACAGCAGCTGGAGACGCAAGAGGTGCTGAAAAGCATTGCCCTCAAGCGCAAAAACCCCATCAACACAGACACTGGCATTTCCGAGTGCTTCCACAAGGTCTCGACCTCCATGTACGTGTCTCTGGCCCCCATGTTCAGCCAGAAGCCCGTGGCCGGCGTCAAGAGCCAGCATCTGGACCCTCTGGTCATGCGCTACTTTGCGCCAGCTGGCGGCGTGGTGCTGTCGCACTACAACCTCAAGCTGTACAAGCGTGGAGGCGACCCCGAGGCCCAGACCATGGGCAAGTTTCTGACCGAGTCGCCGTTCACATTCATGTGGATTAGCACCGACCTGCTGGTGTGGAAGCCGCAGGCTGGCGACAAGGTGGAGGGTCGTGTGAACATGCAGACGCCTTCGCATATTGGTCTGCTCATCCACGACACGTTCAACGCTACCATCAAGTACGCTCACATTCCCGAAGACTGGTTTTTCACTCCCTTTTCCGACGAGGAGCAGGAGCAGCAGCAGGAGCAGGGAGGCGACGGCAAAAAGTCCAAGATGCGCCAGTCCATGGGCTACTGGAGCGACGCTGCCGGAAATCGGGTTGGAGGCAAGCTGGAGTTTGCCATTCGGTCGGTCAACACCGGCAAGCTGGTTTACCTCAACGGTTCTCTGGTTGAGGACGGCGTTGGAGGCACTGTCGCCCGTGGCGAGCCCTCTCGAAAGAAGATTAAATTCGCCGACGACGAGGAAGTCGCCGAGGGCGAGGAGGTTGCTGAGTCAGCAGGCGACGAGGCAGCAGACAAAAAGGACGAGTCGACAGAGAGCGAAAAGGCTGCGGACCCGAAGAACGACGACGAGGAGGACGGAAAGGTCGTCTACGATGACAGTGACAGCGACGAAGACAGCGACTAGACCTGCTAGAAAGACAGAGGTTTGGTTGCTGGAGAAAAAACAAGGTAGAATAGGGTGGCATAGAGTGTATATATAACTAACATGATGTTGAGTGATAGGTGTGGGAAAGTGGGAACGTGGGGGAAATTGGCGAGAAGGGAGCTGTAGGGTGGGAAGTTGGAGAACCAATTTTGAGGTTTTTGATACTGTCAGATTTTGGTGGGTTGTACTACTACACATTATATGGGTGTGTGAACGGGTGTGTGGACATTCTGGAGAGATGGGAGCGGTACCATTGTGATCGGCAAGAAATTCTGGATGTAATGCACTTTTCAAATTTCAGATATTGCTTTTCGTCGTCTGTTAAAAACGGGTTCCAGTTTTTCTTTTTCTTACAGTTCAGTTGAACATGTCTTTATTTAATGAAGGTACACTTTTTTTTACCTCCACTTGAACGAGAAAATTCATCATTACATATGTGTAACAGTTTCTTAATTACACTCACGTGACATTTTTGACCATGAAATAGAAGTGGCCATAACTCAGTTTAAAATACTTGTAACAACTAATGGTGAATATCACAATGTGTCTCTGGTTCATCTCTAGATATTCCAGCTTTAAACTATTTTTTACCGTCATTATTACCCTAGTAATCCGTCTTTGAAGATTGACACTTTTATTCCTTTAATATCCCTCTAAACGTGGCAATGATTTTTTGATCAAGATGGAAAGATTACTATCCGAGTGTGCTGAGCCGTCTTTATATGGTCTAAAAGTTTTGCAGCTTTTAACGTGATATTAATACTGTTTTTCTCATTTTCTATTTTGCTTCGAATTACCTTGAACGAAATGTCTAATCAAATGTGGTGCATTAGTTGTTCTCAACACTGCACTATCAGTATCGTTGAATGGAGATTAAAAGCGGCAAAGGTGGTACCGTTGGATGGAGAATTGAATTCTGAGAAGGATGCACTTTTCGGTTTTCGAAATGGGCGATTATATGGGATTTTCGTGTCTTCAGGGTATAGATGAGCCGCGACAAAAAAAGAAAGAAAGAAGATGCATCACAACACTCTGGAACAACTCCTAGATAAAAACAACATACAAGCTGTTGTTAACCCAACCAAACACCCTTCACTACACTACAACCAAATACAGCCATAAGACATTTTATTTTGCAAAAACTATGCTTTTAATTGCTTACTGAGAAGCAATGGAGTCGAGCAGAAACTGTCGAGCCTCGGAGTCCTCACCCCAGTTCTTGATGACGACGCAAGAAGCACCAACAACCTTTCGGGCGTTGCCCTCTCGGTCGAGCTGGCAGAGACCAGCCCACTCACCGAGCTGCTTGGCATCGGGGACCTTGACAAGGGGGATCTTCTCGTCGGGCTCGTTGCAGAGAGCCTCGACGAGCTTGAGGTAGGACTCGTCGGTGACAGAGTCGCAGAGCACGCAGAGCTCGGCCTCTCGTCGAGAAAGAGCCTTGGAGCACTCTCGGAGACCTCGGACGAGGCCGTCGTTGATGAGAGCCTTCTTCAGGACGGTCTTGAGGGCATCCTCAAGGGTAAGTCCTCCGGAGGGGGCAGCGGCGGCAACCTCAACTTCAGCGATGTTCTCGGTATCAGACTGGGTTAGTGGGTGAATGGGGGGTGGCTTAAGACGGCGTCGTCATTGTCGTGGATTCGCACTCACCATTTTCAAATGGACTTCTTTACAATTTCTGAACTGTTCAGTCGTTAGAGAGTGTATATGAAATTGTAAAAGTTTCATTGCGGGCGGAAGTTTATTTGTGACTGTTTCGCCCGATTGGGCATGTCACGTGATATAAAAGTATGGGGCGAAATGGTGGTGGGTTCGATTTGGGGTGTGAGCAGGGAGATGATTAATTAAAAGAATTTAAAGAATTGAAAGAAAAAGAATTAAAGAAAAAGAATTAAAGAAAAAGAATTGAAAAATTAAAAAATTAATAAGCAAATGTTCATTTACATCCCAACTTGTTGATGAAGCAAGTCCTAGAAGTTGAATTCCTGAATAAATATAAAAGAAAAAGAAACAAAATAATAAAAAAAAGAAAGAAATAAAAAACCTCAACAATTGAGAGAGATGATCAGGTCCACCACTCAATCATAGCTAGAGAATATTATTTGGTATGGTCTTCAATACAACACTGATACTTGATACTAATACGCCTACTTAAACGCAAGTATTAATAACTAGATGGTGGTCAGTAGTTGATCTAATTAGTACTGTACTGTGGAAGAAATATCAAAAATCTGAAAAGTGCATCCGTCTCAAAATCAGATTTCAAGACCATTAGTACTACTTACAACCTCAAAAGTACTTCTCCATACATTTTTGTTTTGCGCAGTTTGAAATCCACCATCACACTTTACTCTCTCTATAACTGATGCCAACAATCTCTGAGATGGTCCCATTATTCGACCCAGTAGCCACATTATAAAAATTCTGAAAAGTGCGATCGCTTCAGAATTCCAATATTGATCAGTCAAAACTACTTTCGTCTTTTAAACTGCTAAACCTGTTCCAGTGTAGTCTTCAGCAATGAGATCCAAGATGAACTTTGTCTGTAGTTTTGATACTCTTAAACATACAAATTACTGTTGAACATGACTATCTTGGACGCGTCAAAAACAGAGGAAATCTACAGTAACAAAACGACTATAACAACAATCATAATCCCTCCCAAACGCACTTTTCAGATTTCTCCTAACTCTTCCGTATATCTTTTCATTACGCGACATATTTCTTCCTTCTACATAAGCTTCTACATATCACCCATCCCATACTATCTAGTCCAGACTACACATACCAACTCCCTCTTCAAAACAGCTACAGCTTTTAAACAACCACCATTACAATCGCAATCAAAATTCCCGCACAACGCACTTTTCAGATTTCCCAAAACCCCACCACATTCCGCTTTAACGCGTCCCCCCCCAACGCCCTTTAGACTTTACTTCGCCAACATGCATAACAACATCTCCACTCTTCACCACCAGTCAACCCCAAACAAATGACAATAGCGCCACGATGAACGACTCTTTCATTCGAACAACGAGTATTCTGACCGAGCACTTTAGCCACGCGCCCATCGCCGTGGTCGACGACGTGATAAACGCGGTCAACCAGGTTCTGTACACGGTGACTGACGCCATGGAGGATTTTTTGAAAAAGCGATTGGCGCGCCATTTGGCGAAAATCGAGAAAACCGCCCGAGACCCGGCCGACTACCAGGCCCGAGTCGCCGAGCTGCCGACTGTGCAGGAAATCGAGCTGGGAACGGCGAAAATGGAGACGTTGCTGGAGACCAAAGTGGACGAAAAGTTCGACTTGTTCGAGCTGGACGCGCTGCGAAACGTCTTCAACGTGGCTGGCGAGCTCGTGGAGGGCGGCTGGTTCAAGCTGGCGCACCACACGTTTGACGCCTCCAGCGTAGTGCAGGCCAACGAGGACGGAGAGCTGGACCGCGAAATCGAGCGGCTGGAACACGAGCTGTTTGGCGGCGAAGAGTCGCTTTTGCGGCAGCAGCAGCGTCTGAAGCTCGAGCTCAGCCGCCTGCGCCGCATCGACAGCACCGTGGAGCGCTACAGCTCCAACATGTCTTTTCTCAGCAGCGAAAGAGCAGACCGAGCAGACCGAGCAGACGGAAACCGGCTCTACAGAGACGTGGTGCCGCTGGCCGAAAGCCTGCAGTTTCTGGTCAACTCGGTCAAAGGTCTGGAACCGCGGGTACAAAAGTCGAAAAAACGGCGAATCGACCGGACCAATCTGCCTGCTTCGGCCCGGGACCATTATCTGGAGACTGTGGCCAACCAGGCGGTTCTCGGAGCGGGAATGTGGTCCGATCTGGACGAGGAACAGGTGCGGTTGGCGGCAGAGTTTACCGGAGTTGGGTCTGGTCAGAGAATGACTTTGGTTGAGACAGAAGAGGTTGAGACAGAGGTTGAGACAGAGGTTGAGACAGAGGTTGAGACAGAGGTTGAGACTGGACTAGTCGAATCTGAACTACAGCCTGAACTAGCCGAATCTGAACTAGCCGAATCTGAATCGCAGGCTGAGATACTGTCTGATATGGAATCAGAAGTGCCAGAGACTCTACCGGAGACTCTACCAGAATCAGAAGACAGCGACAAGGAAAACATTGCTCCCGGACAGTCTTCAGCAGCACAAACAGTACCTACACAAGCTCCTACACCTGTGCCAACTACGGAACCATCTCCTTCTCCTTTACAAACACCCACACCAATCGACCCCTCACAACTACCTTCAACAGATTTGGAGTTCGACGGAAATGAACATATCGACATGTTTGAAATGTCTGTTGACTAATGTCTGTTGACTTATGTCTGTTGACTTATGTCTGTTGACTTATGTCAGCTGATAAATTCTGCTGACTACATTGTAGCTGATCCAGCTGCCACCCTAATTTACTAACATACACCTAATGGAATTTATACCATCTTCGAGAGTCGTTAAAGACATGCGACTAGTGCAACTGTCTTCGTCATCGGATTCTCAACAAAATGCACTTATTCTTTTTCAAATGAGAAATCCTGCAACTTTTTCAAATGACCATCTACACAATCGTTTAAATAAAAGCTATACTCACTCTTCATTAGCTAAACTACAAACCCACAAACAACCCAATATAACCCCCAGATCTCATTGATCAGTATCATTACACTCGCAATCAAAATTCAGATCGAACGCACTCTTCAGAAATTCAATATTGGTTCTCCATCTCTTTTTAACGGGGTTTTATTTTATTTTACTTTTATTTTTGATTTAAAATCATTTATTACTCGTCTTAATTTTAAATTAAATCTAGCGACGGTTTTCTTCTTTTTCCAAACCACACCTCATATCACTACTTTCAATACAATCTAACCAAAGAGTCAATTGAGCTATAAAACAAATCCAACCCTCCTGTCTATAAATATATCTATCTTATCCTTATATCCCAGATCCAATCGGGCCTATAATTCCATATCGTCGCCGAAATCAGGCACATGGTCGTCGTCCTCCTGCTTCTTATTCTGCTTGGCCATGCCCGCCAGCTCGTCTTCCTCGTCATCCTCAAAATCCACGTCGAAAAAGTCGTCGTCGGAACCTACAATCTGGGCGTAAATCTTCTTGACCTGCTCCACGATTCCGTCGTACGTGATTTCCGTGGGCGCGCCAGAAGTGACAATCACCGGCGACTCGTCGGCCTCGGCCTTGGTCACGTCCTTGATGCTCTCCTCCAATGGTGGGATGGATGTCTTCTGCGAATACGACAGCTTGAGCAGATACGCTAGCTTCTTTTCCGGCACAAAGTCCTTCATGGACTTGCCCAGCTTGACAGACGACAGCACGGGCTCGCCAGAGGGGGTGAAAATCACGTCCGACTGGTCCACCTGGAACTCAAAGTCCTCTGTGGACTCGCGCAGAATGGCCGTTTCCATCTTGGACAGCGCCTCCTCGAGGTCTCGCTGGCCCACGGCTCCGGCCTGGACCGTTGACAGGTACCAAATGCACTGGCCTGAGGGCACCTGGCCGGACTCGGCGCCGTAGCAGATGGCCTGGACCGTCTTGACGTTGCCCGAGTCCAGCGAGCCCACGGGGAAGACAATGATGGCCGCATCTTCGTTCTCGGCAAACCACTCCTTGCAGTCCATGTTGACAATCACAGTCAGGTGGTTGATCTCGTAGGCGGGCGACGCAGACTTGATCAGAGGTCGCACATTGTCGGTGATTTGCGCCTCGGAAACAACCAGCTTTTCCGTCCACCGCACCTTGGAGCCGTCGTTGAACACGGCGGTTTTGGCGTCCACGTCGAGTCCCGTCAGGGTGGCGTTGAGCTTGTAGACGGCGCCGCCGACGGCTGCCGAGCGGCAGAAGCCCTGGGCGAGCTCCGAGGCCGAGCCGTACATTGAGTAGACCACGGGGAAGGCGCCGTACGTCTCCAGCGACACGAGATAGCGCTTGATGCGGTGTAGGGCGACGGGAGTAATGACGTCGTTGGACGAGCACAGGCCGATGGACTGCACGAGCTCGTTGACCTGGGTCTGCTCGAGCTGGAACTCCTTGGTCATAAACTCGCCCACGGGCCGGTCGCGGTAGGGCCCCCACACGCTGTAGAGCCGCTCCCACTCGACGGTGAACTTGATGAACTTCATGAGCTGGCGCTT
>ULGN01000001.1:1966854-2007030 GCA_900518985.1 Yarrowia alimentaria
CAAACAGCACGCGCGGCGTCAGGTCCACAAAGTACTTTTTGGCGTCCAGCGGCCGCGGCTGGTACAGCTTGGCGTTGCCAAACACGGCCGACTGGTAGTTGACCTCGTCGACCCACCGCGGCAGCTCGTCGAGGTTGAGCACCGCCGACGAGTCGCCGTAGATGGAGTTGCGGTCGAGATGCGCCACGTTGGAGCCCTGCCACGCCAGAGCCGCGGCCAGTATGGACTCGACAATGCCCGTGCCACAGATGAGCACGTCGCACGAGTCCACAAACGCGGGGTCCTCGGCCAGCGGCGGCACAATTGAGCCTCGCTTGGACACTGACGATGCTGAGAACGACGACATTGGAGAGGTGTCAGGAGGAGTGTGGTGGGTGTGGTGTGTGGCGTGGAGAGGATAGGTATGCCGAAAGCTAGGTGGGATGCAGCATGGGGACACGGGCAGAAATATGGGGTAGGTAGGTTTGGCGAGCTGCGGGAAGCGGTCTTGGGGAGTGTCGGGCGGCGGGGCGGCTGGGGGCGGCTGTGGGCGTGCTGGAGGCGATTTTTTGGTGTCTGCGGGGAGCTCTGGACCGGGGCTATCTCGCAGACGTGGATTTGGGTTGCTAGGAGGTCGAAAAGGCGCTGTGGCGTGGCGTTTGCGAATCGGAAAAATTTTCACATCTTAGTTGGGCATTAATTATTGGCCGTTCAACCCACGTACAGCGTGCAGCAAATAGAGTACAACTAATTTACAATTAGAGTGACGGGGCATGGCTGTGACGAGGGCGGTGTGGTGGGGTGGACGGTATGTGGTCGATCGGCGAAAGGACGGCACTGTTGCGATCGCGGCGGAATTTCCCGACGAATGCGCTTTTCAGAATCGCCCCAGCTCGCCTGTAGCGTTCTCGAGCGGCGTCTCCGGAGGGTTCATTTGTGGAGGCTAAAGTGACGCACACATTTCCTTTCCTAAACTGATTGCAGCAAAACGGTACATATTGGGAGAGAAGAGACACAGCTTTCAGGTGGCGTTTCTAAAAAGGGAAAAAATAGAAAAGAAAAGAAAAAGATAAAAAGGGAAAAAAAGGAGATGGAAAAGACAGTGGAGAGATGATCTTTACGGTTGATTATACGATACTTAGGGGTTGATAACGAGAAGACTGGGTTCAGAAATGACACACAAATGACCCACAAATGACTCACAAACGACACATGAGTGACACAAAAGAGCGGACGCTCCAACCAGATGCGCTTTGTGCCCTCAATGTCTCCTCAACGGCCGCTCAAAACCGTTTTTTTTCTTCTTTTTTCTTTTTTTTTCTCCTTTCCTTCTTTGACTGAAGATGCCCTCAACACCACTCACACATCCTCCTGCAGACTAACAGTACCTACTGTACGTACCGGATTCCGAAACCAAAACAAACCGTAAGCGCGCGGCAATTCGATTTTATCGATCACGTGACCCATCTCAGGCACCCACAGACTCACTCATCCGTCTTTGCCGTGTCTTTGCCGTGTCTTTGCCGTGTGTGTCAATCCCAGCATCAGATATGCGAGTGTGGGGGTTCAGGTTTGGAAAAGTGAGTGTTCTGAAGAGGGCGTTTTGAACGGATTTTGGCGATTATCAAAAGTGCGTTTTGACGAGAACGATCCGCAGAGCTCAACGGTGGCACTTCCGTCGCCGTAGCTGTTCTGGACACCAAGATACAGAGTGCTGTTTGGACGCAATCGCCGTATTACAGTAACACTTTTTTAGGGGATTTATGCTCTTCAAAGTCATTGGGTCCGCATTAGGTGTATTTAGAGTTTTTTTCCCCAGTTAGGGGGTCAGCAAAGTGACAGGGGTGTCTGTGGCGTCCAGAACACGTAGTTGGGGCGCTGTGGAGACGCCAGATGGCTTGTTTTCACCAGAATGAGTCACCGGTCATTTTCGTGGTTTCGGTTTTGAGATTGCTGCAATATTCGACACGGTTGGGATCCAATCAGACCAGTCGTGGAAAACAGGCTTTCATGCTGTATTGCTGTATATACATGTTGTTCTTACCCGATTCACTCTGAGAGAAATGACAGCAACTCGAAACCGGTAGGAACGAGATATGGCTAATTTGAAGGGTGTAATTTGTTGAGATTTTTCTCCTGATTGTAATGGTGCAAACTAGACTTTTTTTGAGCAGCTGTACGGTGTTTTGAGAGGGGTGTTTGAACATTAACTTGATGAAGATGCAGACTTTTTAAAGATGTCAGTTCTCAGAAAATGGACTCTTATCAGGGATGTTTAGTGGTATGAATAACGACCCTGGGGCTTTCTCCTGCTCTCCAGCTTTTCAGAAATTCAATTAGACGTCTGGGACTAGATTTATGACTCTTTCAAGTTGAGATTCGACTGAACCAACATCGAGGGTCTATAATAAAATATTGAAGATCTTTTTGGAGATTTTGAAAAAGCCATCTTGTCTGGAAATGCGCGGTTAATAAAATTGATCTTTTGGAATCGTTGTAGCTTCCCTATATGGTGACTTGGATGAGTTGTTGTGAATAGTTGAGATGTAACATGTATCTTGGATGATAACTTTTGAGAAGTATAGGGACGTTAAATGGGAAATTTGAAGAGTGAATTCGTTGTTAAATCAAATACCAAATACAACAATATCAGCTTTACTCTTATCAAACCAGTTTTCATCATTTCCCCCTCCAACCAACATCTGGATACCGATACTGCAGACTGTACTTTCCCTAAACAGATCAATTTCGGAGCAAAATCGAAATTTCTAGCAAAATATGATGTAAAATATGATTTCAAATCAGCTAGTTTTGACCAAATCTCTATTGGTTTAGCATCTGCTGGGTTGTAGCGATTGTTTAGATGAAGATGATCGATACAGTGAGTCAGGTCATCTCAACAAATCGAAAACTGACGAATATCTCTTTTATAGAGATAAGAAAAACACCATTGTGATTAGAATTTGATTTGAAAGCGATTGCACTCTTTACAATCTTCATCAAGTGAGTAAATTGTTGTTCATCCACTCTGGTGAAAAGTAGAAAATCATGAAATTCTCTATTTAATTGCTGAAAATATTTTTAAAATACATTCAAATAGAGAATCAAATTCTGGAAAGAACCAGCTGTTTAATTCTAATATAGATCGCTTATTCACCTTGATAATGTGATATTACTAGCTGAGTCAGCTTGAGAAAATGTAAAAGCTACATTCAGATGAAAAAAATCATATAAAAAATCAAAGAATACAACCAGAAGGAGTGGAAAGATTTGAATAGTACCAATGTACTCAGAATCAAATTCTGAACCGAACTCTCTTTTCAGATATCTCATTATCCAACCACATCACTCAGTCTAGGTCAACATCGCAACTCTACAGCAGTCACCTTTTAGTCCTCAAAAGCCTCTCAAAACCAACTCAAGCTATACAATTCGAACGAGAAATTCTTTCAAAATATAATGTACTCTTCAGAAGTTCTATATTCTTCTTCAATCATTTATTGAATGGAGTAACCTGCTTCTAAATCTCCAGCCCACATAGCTCTATTCAAACATTCAATTTGCACGACAAAAAGAAAAAGAGTAGCTCGCTCTGACTCATTATTCATTATGTCTCTAGTCACACTACTCACATATCCATATCAGCTGTTTTGAAGAGCTCAAGCTCCTAATAACTTCTTTCTCAGCGACCACCCCCTGGCTATGCGCTTTCGGAAGCGAACCAATCACCTGGCAAGTTCTGTCAGCTGTTGATTGCCAAGAATACACACGGAAAATATACGTCCGCGAGCTGTTTTATTTTTCTGCATTTTATTTTATTTTTGCTGATTTTTTTCCTTTTTTGTTTTGCTTCTTCCAGCCGTTATATAACATCAGGTGACCAAAGTCGCTGACCATAGCTTAAACGAGGTTTTCTGAAAACACGTCCACAATTCTCTCAATATATGGAATTTGGCAAAATGAACGGTACCAGCTTAATTAGCCGGTCTGGGGGATTCGAATGGATGGCTTGAAAAGTGTTTTTGGCCGAAAATTGGCAAAACTGGATATTCACGCGAATCACACGTGGCTGGCGGCGGCTATTGGTGAATTTCTTTTTCTTTCATACCCAACGGCGAAGGCAATTTTCTTTTGGGAGAAATGTCCGAGTAAATATCCAGCTAAAACCTCCCTACGGAATCTATTGATGATTTGGGGTTGCTCTGGGGGAGAATTGTGAGCACTTTTGGAGATGTTATTGACCCCATTCGACTCAGAATTTGATTCTGAACAAGATGCACTCTTTGGATTCCTCACATGATGACTACAGAAGATTTTAATAGGATTGTTGTACCACGGGACGGTACACAATTTAACTACATTGCTATTTAGTTTATATGCAACGGTTTGACAGCAGAAGCAAATAAAAAATGCTAAAAAAATAAATAGAAAATAACACGGAAAAAAAAAGGGAAAAAAAGGGAAAAAAAAAGGAAAATCATATGCAAAGCTGTGAACACGAGGTACAGAAGAAAAGTTTGAGATGAGTAGTAACATGACTATAATTCCGACAATAGTCGAGTTATGGAGATTCTGAAAAGTGCATTTTCGTCGGACGGTTATTCCGAGTCGAATGGTTTTATTAGTTAATCTTCAAGTGTTTTCAGTCCTTTTGTAGATGGTGTAGTTGAACCCTCTAGAAGAGTCTACAGTTGATGCATATATGTCAACGTCATGTCCACCGTTGAAATGTAAACGTTAACGAAAAAAAAAAAAAAAAAAAAAATACAACCAAAAAAATTCGTTGCTTTTTCATCAGCTCATTTTTCCTCATGATGTTACAGCAACCATGTGTGCAGTAATGAGGTGCCATGAGGTGCAAATATGAGGTGCAAATTCTTTTTTTTCAAACAGTGAAAAAATAGTTGCTAGTATCATCAATCAAAATGAAATCACTCTATTTATTCATAAACTGCAACTACATACTCATAGATGGAAGTTATGGCCCGAATCATAGATAAAACACGGCTATATACACTAAACACAACTGTTCCTTGATGGAAGGGGTATATTAGCTCGGGATCCGCGCAGGTTTCTACTGATTTCTTTTTTTCTCCTCGTATTTCTTTTGCTTCCTTTTTTTGCTGTCTTTTTTTTTCTATTTTACTTTGAAACACACTGCGGTAGCCAAACTTGTAACTGAGTTTCATGTCGACCAACTTTGTCCAGTTGAATGCTCGCTGAAATTGAGTGTAGCTGGTTAGTGACAATTCTGAAAAGTGCATTCGATTCAGATTCTCATCCTCATTACAGTTGTGCCGTTTTTATCTCAACAACTCTCTCCAAAGACATCTACCAGGGTACATGTTTGAGATCTTCAGATGCACAGCTCCATGCACCGTTGAGATGTCAGTGCGGAACGAAAATCAAAAAAAAAATCAAAAAAAGGAACGTCAAACTCAGAGACTGAGGTGGAGGGGTTGGCTGAAAGGTGGAGGTTGCAGGGTCGAAGTCGGTCTTTGCCCATTGCCAATCAGCAGGGTTGTGAGACAGCACACAGAGTGAGACATGTTTGATGTGTTGATTATTCATCTGACAGATGCTGTGATTGAAAAGTGGGAATTCTTGAGAGCGCATCGGTTTCTAAATCGGATTTGGCATCCATTGGTACCTTTGGCTTGCATTTTTTGTTCACTTTGCGGTCTGGAGATAGTGCTGTAGTTTGCTAGAGGAGGACATTTATGTTAAGAAGACATGGAAGGCACAGCTTTCCAGTTGTAGCAATTTTTCATTGGAGTCAGGATCAAATTTGGAACAAGATGTACTCTTTGGTATTTAAATACAGTCTCTGGGGAAGTTGATTAGAAGGGGTTTCACGTTTGTCTATATCAGAGAATGACGATTGAAGAGCTCACAGGAGGTATTATTGAGATTCTGAAAAGGTAATGGTAGATGGAATACAATTCCGAATCGATTGGTGCTAGTAATTACTGTTCAACAAGCGTATATGCTCACATAGAGAGAACCATGTTCCGTGAATCAATGTTGGGGCGTACGACCAGGAAATCACTATTAGTACAAGCTAGAAAGATACAGCCGGTACCAATGGATTTATATTTAGATCTCAAGCCAGATGCACTTTTCAGATTCTTCATATCTGGATTATTAAACGAGTTAAAGGGTTACTGGCCAACTATAGCTCTACACTCATGTACATACATAAAGTCCCTTCCAACAAAAATTGAAACAATATATAAGAAATCTGAAGAGTGCAATCGTTTCTAAAATACATTCTAAATCTATTGGTACTAGTAATATATGTTCTAACACACCACAATATCTTTTGTAGGGAGACATTTATCCCCTCTTCACACTCTAAGTATAGGGCTCTAGAATGTCTCTTCAATCCGTTTTCATTCACACTTCTAGAAATAAAACAACCACTGGTAGACACAGAATTCAATTTTGCAACAGATGCACTTTTCAGACTCTCCATAGCTCTCCCACAAACGATTTTATCCGTCTCCAAAACGTGCTCTCATAGTGTATCGTTAACACCACTTTGCCAAAGTCTAACTCACCCATCTACACACAACTTACACAAACACCTTCCACAACACAACACACTATAACGTCATCAAAAAAACCTCCAATTCGGCTGCAAGATGCTCCCATGCGATGAGCGAGGCTTTGTTCGTCCATCAGCGTTGTCCGTACTTGTTTACGACGCCATTTGAGTCTCGGGTCTCACCACGGTAACTTTGGCCTCTAATTTGCTTTTGTGTTTCTTTTTTTAACCCCTTTAGGCATCTTTTCCTCCCCCCTTCTTTTTCTTTTGGGTTCAGTGAGACACACGAAAGGGACAGCCTATGCATTGGGTATCCTTCCCTGGACCTTCTCAGGCTCAGATTGCGCCACTGTAGATCTTGATCTGCCCCGTTTGTCGTGGTGCAAATCTAGATCAGCACGCCAGAGGAGACGCAGTCTGGTGTGCGCTAAGTGCGCGTCGCCTATCAAATTAGATTCGACTGAACGCATTTGGGAGGAATGCAAGGGCGGCTGGCATGGGCGGCTGGCAGGTAGGCTGGGGGAGATGTGCACCGTTCAGGACTGTCAGGGAGGACCTTCAGGGTGGCGGATCGGCGGCGGATCTCGAAACAGGGTTTGACGAACAGTACTTGTGCCATCTGGGTGGGTGAGTATACAGAAGAGCAACCGAGAGGAAAGCAACAGCAGGTTGGTCTATGAATGACGGGGAGTGGAATGCGCTTTTCAGAAGTGATTTTGGACACTTTGTGATTTGGAGTTTGCGCAAGTGTGAAATGATAACTCCACCAGCTGATACGGCATGTACAAACAAAGACTACCACCGCCTCACCCCTCTCTAGCTCTACCTCTGCGAACCTGACAAATTGCTTCTACATGAGAATGGACCAAATGGACTCCCATAGAACGGCTCCAAAATCCAACCGATATCGGCACGGAAACCCCGGACTTTCCACGGCGTCTAGACCCGCAAACCCATCTCGCATACCCGAGCAGATACAGATCGCGCTAGTGTCGCTACGGTAGACCTGATTAGTCCTCAGTGGGCTTATTTGTATCTCCATGGAGCATGCTAGCGGGAGTGTGGCTCTAGTGCTTATGGTAAAATAAGTTCAAGTGGTTCAATCTAAATGGCCACCTGCTGACTCAGGGCGACGAGATATGGAGACATTTATGGCACTTTAGAACGTGGAATTTAATTCTGGGGAAAATGCACTCTTTGGAATTCCCGCAACCTCGCTGGATCTCCCTCAAAACACGAACATCACTACCGAACATTTTACGATAGACCCTCCAATAGCGCCTGGCACACAATGGTCTAGCAAGAAAGAGATTAGACTAGGCCCCGTTTAACCCCATTTAACGAGGCCAAACAGGTCCATAATAAAAGCCTGGGTGTGCTAGAGCCGCTAGACTGCTGATTGAGCCACTGCAGATAGGTTATGGGCCATGCTCCGGGAAATGGTTACATCAGCGAGCAAGTCGGTGTGAGGAAAGAGGGAGCGGAGATAAACACATTGTGAAGAGTACGTTTTGTCCGACAGCCTTAGCTCATTACAATTGTGTTTTTCGCGTCTCTCAAACCCGTCACAATCACGTCTGAATCCTCCTCCCAATGGATTTGAACGCCCGTTGAATATGCGCAGTGCCGGCAGTGGCTTGGTTTTATCCCTTAGCACGCTATGAATGGGCTGTTATCTAGCTTGCGGAGATGGTGGCGTCGGTTGAAAACCTGTAAGCGGCGATTTCTGGCCTGTGAACATGACTAATACTGGGGTTTTCAGTTTAAGTACGGTCGAAAATTGGAGCTAGGGAAAAATGAAAAACGGGGAACGGTGGTTACCGACACGGCGGTTCTGGTGGAGCGGCTGGATCTGAGAAAATACCACTTCCCATTGTGTTGTGGAGTGTTTGTCTCTCAAAGGGAGAGGATGGATTCAAAGTGGATTTTCGAATAACAGTCGTAATATGGCTCTGATTTCGGCTCTGGAACAAGTCACGTGATCGCATCAATGGGTGCTATGGGCACTGTTTTAATTACGTTTGCGGAGAAGTATGAATGTGTGGGGGATGATTTGGGGACCTAATATTCGAGGTACCTTTCCAAATGTCCATCAAACAGGACTATCTAACAGAATGCATTTGACTTTTATGGAGAAACTAAAGAGCGCGTTCGTTTTCAAATTTGATTCTCACTCGAATGATACCCCTAACTATTCCCTTCCATGTCTTGATTATCTATTCAAACCGAAAATAGTGTGGCAAGAGGACAATATAGAGTGGAAACGATTGTAGACACCCAGAAGGACGAATAATGAAATTATAAACAAGAACTCAAGGGTAATATAAAAGGCGTTGAATTTTATACTAAGTACACTTCTTTTAATTACGAAAAATAGTTCTCGTTTTTTACTATATTTTTTTTACCCATTTTCTTCTCCTATGTATATACACCCAACTACAGTCGCAAACAAGACCCTGCCAAAACACGCCATAGTCACTTCATGAAACATTAAAGGGGCGGATTCTCTTCGTCTGCTCTTTATCTATCCAACAGTTCCACTTAGGTGTTTATCATACGAGCACAAAACGCCCAAATTTTTTTCAACAGTTTACAGAAATATTCTGTTTTTCAAATTTAAATTCGCCGTTAAAATTATTAGTGGAAAAATATCATTTCCGAAAAACATTCCCAAAAAGAATTTCAAGTGTTGTATTTTTAAAACAATTGTCGTTTTAAATCATCATTTACGCCGCACAATTAATAAGGTTCATACAGAAAATGAAACGATACAAAACCTTATAAATACGAGTTCATGCATGTCCACAAAAGTCAGTACAAAGAAAATACACTATTGCTCAATACCCTAAATAAGCTTTGATACAGGAATCATTTGACTCAGTGCCCTATAGTTGGGAGTTTTGTATTGAAAATGTTTTCTGATATACCAAACGTTTGTGAATCATTTTGGGACCAAAAATTGGAATGCTCCCACTCCTGAAACTGCTATGATTATAACAAACCCAAAATTGCGTCTATAAAACGACTTTTAGTCCCTCTAATAACAATCTAGTATTTTTTTTAAAAAAAGTGGGACCCTCTCCAGCAAAAAGAATTAGGCTTTAGGCTATAACCTTATTCCTCGGTACTCGGTATTTTGAATGGTCCGTTAATAGGTGGAGAATTTTAAAATCAATAAAAATGCCATTTTTAATACATTGTATTACTAAGCCGATAACGGATGTGGTTATTGCACAGTAAGTAGCCATACAGAACGGGGAGGTAAAATGAAAAGATAGAGGTAGAATTAGACAACGATTTTGAGCCAGATGCACTCTTCAGAATCTCAACTACGCATATGTGGAGTTTTATATCTGGGGTGCAGTTTGGTAAAAGCAGTGATCACAATTTTGCAAAAACTCAACAATCCAGTAACGTTGCGAACATGGGAACAGCACTGGATTGGGGAGAACACAGTCGGCTTCAAGGTGAATTTTTCGGCATCTTTTTGCCTTCTTCATTTGCTAGTTTTTTCCCGCCCTTTCTGAAACCGCCTTTTAGACTTGTTGTCTCCATCTGCAGCTGCCTCCTCCATGCTGCTTCAGCCCTTTGCCTCTGCCTCTGCCTCTCTGCCTCTGCCTCCGCTGCCTTCACTGCCCCCATCTGCTGCAACTTGCCGTTTGCGGTGGCTGCAGCAGGATGCATGTTTGCCTCAAACTGTATCCGTGCACCAGTGCACATTTATAACCAAAGAAACGTATTCTGGGGCGATTTGGAGCGAAAAACGCGGCCTGAAGAATGGTCTCGCCTCCAATATTCCACGCCATTTCTTTCGCGTCGTTATGCCGAGAGCTTCCATTTTTTTCTATTTTTCCACCTTTTTTCCGCGCGCACCACCTACCGCAACTGTGCCTCAACCACCCACAACTCGTGTCGTTTACGTGCAATCACCTTAAAACCCAGACAGGTGAGTAGCGGTGGCGACGGGGACCCATATGGATCCGTTCCGGAAGCCATCACTCCACACCCCGGCCGTTTATGAATTGTTCCGATTTATGAGAATATTATTTTTTATTATTTATGTCCCAATTAATACACGGCTGACCCCTGAATTCCCTAATGGTTAATCTCCGTAAAAAGTTGCCAAAACCGTTGGACGCAAAATGTGGCTGCACGCCCTAACCCCAAATCTTAAACCGTAAACTCCTACTCTTGAAATAATAAAAGAACAAAAATCAATAGTACCCCAACCCTGAATCCTTAAACCCTAAAACCAAGCCGTACTGGACATGCGCCTGTACGAGGCACATGTACGGTACTGGTAGATGGGCAATTAGGCGAGATTTGGGGTCACAGGGCCGACATGAGGTCACGTGATTGACCTCGCCTGGTTGCTGTCGAAACTGTCTCACGTGATCTAGGCCCCATTCGCTTGGAAAGGGTGGTTTGGTGATCACGTGACCTATCATCCGGCATACATCGGCTTCGGAAGTCCAGTCGGTCAAGTCTATAGCCGGGTTTCGGGAGAGAAGGAGAAAGGAAGAAGAAGAGTGAGTTGGAAATGTTAAAAGTCATTTGTTTAGAAAAAAAAGCTTACAATAATGTCCGTCTGTGTATAGAATTAACGTTCCGTGATTTTGGCTAGTTTGAGGAAAAATAGTTGATAAATGATGATAGAATAATGATGGTAGTTTTACCGATGGTTTAGGAGGTTTATAGATTGTGGATTGACAATAATAATGTATAAATTGCTGCTATGATTTTGATTTCGATTTGATTTCGATTTTTTTCTGATTTTTTTTAAAAAATGAAATCGGAATTTTAACATTTAACGTTTTCCACATGTTGACACCGTTAAAGCCGTGATATCAGGTGGGACAAAATATGCAAGGCCGTTTGGTCAGCTGTGGGGAAAGGAACGAGGTCTATGCAGAGTTTTGAACAAGCACATGACGATTTTCGAGCGATTTGAGCTGTGAAAAAGTGAATAAAAATGAAATAAATCCGTTGATTCCATAGTGGACTTTTCAGGAGGTGATTAAGGAGGTGGTATTTTTTTAAAAATGTTTTAAAAATGTTTTGAAAAGGCTTGAAAATGGTTTTTTGGTTTTTTAGTTTGCTCCAGATACAACCACGGCTTTCAGCTCGGTTCAGCTCGGTACAATTCGGTACAGTTGGATTTTGGTCCAAACGTCAGATATAGGGGCAAAAGTACCAATGTCGCACTTAGGATTGAATTCCGAACAAGATGCACTTTTCAGAATTGTGATTGAGTCATCTGGTCGTTTTTTATAGTCACTTGAGTGTCAGTTGATTGTAGTTTGTTATTGTCTACAATAGCTCTCTATGTGAGAGTAAGTGACTGTTGAACTTGAAAAGTTGCAAGTGTGACAGTTGTCATTTACTGAAGGTATCATTTCAAGACGAACGCACTCTTCAGATTTCTCGCAAAGGGTCTCTGTCGGTTTTTAGAGCCGTGGATGTCCCCCTGTGAAGTGATGATATGGGTGTCGAAAGAAGTAATAAAAGAAAACGAAAAAACATCACTCAAAACCACTGAAACATCACGAATACCGAATTTTACATCCAATGGAGCCATTCACAGGTCCATAGAGCTCCTGGACTGATACTGAGTCCTCTGTTCTCGAATCAACTTCGTGCCAAGAGGTAGATGAGTGAAAAGAGAAATGAAGAGGGAAGATGAGAAAACCAAAGAGCGCATTCGTTTTGAAATTATGTTGTTGTTCCACTAGAATGCTTTTCTACCACTTTTAACCAACAAAACCCTACCATCACGTGATTATCTGAAGTTTCCGAAGACACCGTTTAGTGTCGAAGAATAAGCGTCTGTGTGAACATTGTGACATTTCTGACATGTGCATTCGACGCAAAATGTGATCCCAAATCCAACAGTACCAGCTACATCTCTCTAGCACCAATACATCATCCATTATATCGTATTGTTTCAATGTCACTCTTACACTCCACACCAAGAGTACAGATACCGCTACGGTCATATTATCGAAATTCCAAAGAGTGCATCTTTCTCAGCGTGCGATTTCGCGTTCAACGGTCCCGCTCTCGTCTTCCCAAGCCCACCAAACGAGTTTTTGTCGGCTCCCACATTTGTCTCAACCTCTCTCGTCCAGAACTTTCACATTAGCTCATTTTTTCGTTTCTTTTATTTTTCGTTTCCCGCTTTTTTGTTTTGCGATTTATTTGCTTTTTCGCCCTTTTTCCGGTCCTCGTTGTTTTTGCGTTTTTTAGCGTTCTCAAAACAGGGTTTGCATGTTGTCACAAAAGGCACATATTGGTTTTTAGCTTGCATTTGGCTCTCACACAACGGTCAAACCTTGTGTTTCAGGCCGGGAAGCGGAGTGCAAAACCCGCTGGCGGCCAGCTGGAACCGAAACGACCGCACCCAGGAATAGCCCCCGCTCGCGCGCACCCAACGGTGCCGCTCTCGTTTCTCCAGCACCCCAGCTTGCGTCTCAAATCCGCCCCGCCAGCCTCGTCCAGGCAGTTGAACCCTAAAGAAGGCAGTAAAGCCTATTTCCACACAATCTAACCCCCAGTTCAGCTTTCGTCTTCTTCACCACCTTTTAATCCAACGCGACTTTCAGCGACTCCACGGACTTTTCCAGCAACTCCAGCGACCCCACGACACCGGCAACGCCACGACAGCACCCCGGCCCCACGACACGCCCGTCCCGCATCGCCGTCCCCGCACTTTCACGCCGCCTAACGACACTCCCCACGACACAGACACAGACACTTGCGCTTCTCACAATGGCCCTCGTGCAACGAATAGCCGAATACCGGCCTCGACACGCAGCGGTGGCGGAAATCCCGGACCCGCCGTCGACGTCGAACCAGTTTTCCAACAACTTTGTGTCCACACACTACTACCAGACTCACAGCTCGCCGGTGCGCCCCAACCACAAACTCGAGCCCGGAGCCAGCCAGCAGGCGCCGCTCGCCATAGACGACCTCGGCGCAGTGGTGCCGCTCAAGGACTGGAGCTACTACGACGTGACGTACGCCAGCAAGGACGAGCCGTTCGCCACACACCGACACACGTCGCGCACAAACAGCATGGGCTCGTCGCCAGACGACTCAAACTCGCTCTACTCGCACCCCCTCACCCGCCACACGTCCGTCACCTCGTCGGCCTCGGCCTCGCCCAACGGCTACAAGCAGAGCCTCCCGCCGCTGCCGTCCGAAACCCTCTCCAGCCACCGACAGCACACCCAGGCCAGCCGGCACGCGGCCGCCAACGCCGCCTTTGGCTCCTTCCCGCGGCCCCAGCACCTCGCCGACCTCGCCTACTCGCTCTCGCCCAAATCGCGCGCCACCAGAGCCCCTTCTGTGAACACCACCCACGAGAACCAGACTCAGTCGCCCCCGGAGATGGCCGAGCCCTGCATCCCCCCCATGGTGCCCTACTCGTACCACCCCCGCGTCTACGGCAACGCGACGCCCCCCCAGGTGTACGGACACACCTCGACCACCGTGGGATCCAAAATCTTCACCTTTGGCGGAACCGACGGCTCCGAGTGCTCCAACTCAATGTACTCGTTCGACACGGACTCGCACTCGCTGAAAAAGGTCGACAAACACGTCCGACCACGAGCCATTCGAACTATCCCCCGACCTGTTTTCCGACAAAAAGCGCGAGAGCAACAATCACCCCAAAACACTCGTCCCACGCCTCCTCTCATTCCCTCGCCCCGAAAATTCCACACCGGTACCACTACTTATACCACGCCTATCCCTGGGGTCCCCCAGGGTCAGGTCCCCAAGGAGATTTTCTTCTTCGGCGGAGGAGACAACACTCAGTGTTTCAACGACTCCTACATGTATAACACTCGAACCGGTGGATTCCGAGCCGTTGCTGACGGAGAGGACGTGCTGCGACCCAGCCCCAGAATGGGCCATGTGACCATCAACTACGGTCAATGCTTCTATGTTCATGGAGGCCACAACCCTTACACCGGACAGACCTTTTCTGACATGTGGCGATTTGATCCCAAATCCTGCCTTTGGTCCGAAATCTTTTACAACAACCCCGACTCAGCCCCCACCGCCGTTGCCTACCATGATGGATGTCTTGTTTCAGATTCTTCTTTTGTCTATTATGGCGGCAAATCGGCCAACGGCACTGTTTTAGCAGACATGATGCGATTCAACCCCGAAACAGCCACCTGGTCCTGTATCCCCACGTTTATCTACAACAAGTTTACAGGCCAGGGCATGCGTGTTTCGCTGGGACGATATGGTCACAAAATCATGAATGGAGGCAAGTGGGTCTACATTCTAGGAGGCGACAACGGCGACGGACAGGTGACGGACATGTGGATACTATCTTTAGCCACTGGCGTCATGATCCGATCGTCCTACTATGGAGTTCTTCTCAAGGGACTTTCTCACCACACCAACGGCTTTTGCGATGGCCGGCTCTATTTTTTCGGCGGTGTTAACACTGCTGGAGAGCGGCCTGAAGTTGTGTGTGAAATTCGATGCATCGAGCTTCCTCTCAGTGGTACTTGTATGAAGGAGTTTGTCTAGAGCAGGCAGACTTTTGTATGGCAAGTGCTATGATTGGAGACTCGCTTATTTATTTGTACATTAGACTATAGAATAGATTTTTTTCTCATTAAACAGGTGGACTGGGTGTTGCCGTAATGTCGTTGCTGTAATGGATCACTAAGGATGGAATTTCTGTACTCTTATTGTTTTCTTTCTTTTTTTACCCAACTTTTTAATGTATGAATTATGAGAACCTCAGTATAGTATCCCAAAACTAGGTGACTCGAAAACGCTCAATAATGATCGCAAAGCAGCCGTTGATGGCAATTTGTGACCGCCCAGAGTCACTAATCACCCCCCTGTCGTTGGATCTCCCCTAGCTCGTCTACCCAGCGACTTATGGTTCATTCCATTTCACCCCTATCAGTTCCGTCTTGGCACAATGTAAACCCGTGGAAAAACACTGCAAGTCGGATTCCGATGCATTAACTAGCAGCAGATTATTGCTGTACAAAGATTTTTCGCGTTGTATTTTTTTTTCTTTTTTTTTACCTTTTTTCTTTTTCGTCTGGGGAAAAATATTTCGCTAAGTGCAGGGTGACATTCAGGAGACGTAAAAAAATGTGGGGATGCGTCAAGATGAAACATGGCCCCATCATCTGGATTAATATTGGAGCTGAAGAATAATATCTGGTGCCATTAGAATCAGCGCGGAATTTCCAATCGAACCATGGTTTCAGAAATCCCCTAAAGTCACTGTAGCGGGTTTTAAACCAAAGTACAGACGAGAAGAAACGAGAAAAGAAACGACACGCATTAGCCAGATTGAAGGCCTGGAAAACTAGACCCAGCTATTGGCCTTTGGAACGGCAGTCGCTTAGCTTTTGCTAGATCCATTTCGCGAAAATAAAAGAAGAAAAAAGAAGAAAAAAAAGCAGAAGAAAGGAAGGGAGAGAAGAGTGGAAAAGGACATGAACGCACTTTACTCGGTGAGTAATTGAGATATGGGAAATCCAGTGACACTGTCGTGTTCAGCGTCTTCATCCCTACAGGAAAAAACCCTGATATCAGTTATAAAACCCCGTTTGACAGCCTTAACATCACTCTGTATCTTCAAGAGACTGCATCTTTGTCTACTTTTAAACGGCTTTTCAACTTGCATCACCACAAGGTACTCTGTAGACCCCTATACTGACACTACAGGCTCATAAAGACCACCAGTAGAAGCGATTTGGTCTACTGTTCAAAATGCACTCTTGGAAATTTCTTCTAGCGCCGTTTATTCCGTCTTTTCTTTGTTTTTTCGTTCCTCGGCTCATCCGACTTTTTCCCCGCACTTTGAACAGGGTTTCATACCTAACGTTGTCATCGCTACTACCGAGTCTAAGTCGAGATCTAGGCCCCGGTTCAGAATCCGCTACGGTTGGGCTGGCGCATTTTTTTTAAAACGAATAGACTCAGAATTTGTCGCTGATTATGTCTGTCCACTCGGTTTCTTTGTAGCTTCAATATTGACAGAGCTGAAATTTGAAACACTTCACCACTAATTTAGAGCCTCACACTGTAAAAAACGTACAGCGTATATTAGCACCATTAGTTCTGGAGCAATTAAAAGGGTTCTAGAAACGGGCTTTTGTTTAGCTTGGAACAATTCGCGTTTGTGGGCTAGTATTTTGCTAGTATTTTGCCGGCTTTGAGAGCTGTTTGAGAGCAAGTTGGACCAAACCGCTCAATAGACGGTCTAAGAGAATTCTGAAAAGTGCATTCGGACCGGAACTTTTCCACGAGTAGAATGGTACCATGGGAAAGTACACTTGGCAGCTCTAGAGATACTTTAGGGTCGGGTGTTGTGTCACGTCTACATGGACTTCAGACGAACCATAATCGAGCTTACTGTATCGCATACCAATCTGACTAAAAACTTTTTTAGACATTGTTTGGAGATTCTGAAGAGTGCGTTTTGATCAGACAATTTTCACGAGTCCTATAAACCCAGTCTCGTCTTTCTAGCACCTATTCTCGAACAGTTAGATTGAAACCTCCATGTTCATTGATTTCTAACGGCTGAGTCACGAATATTAATGAGGGATTTCGCCACTGGACCTATAATAACTGCGGCATCTAATACGGCATCTACGGCATCTGCGGCATCTACGTAGATAAATACATCTGCTATGATTTACCCCAATATATTGGTCTTTAGTATGGCTCGTATTTTATAATTCTTATTTTCTTATTTTATCGTGACGTCTATTTATTTTACCTTAATTGTTTTTGCTTTTGTTTATACACCCCCATCTTCGTATCTAAACATCTCCATGTGAATTCTCGTTGGATATAGATATAGCTGTGAGACCAATACCGTTAGATTCAGGGCAAAATTCTGAGCCAATCGCACTCTTCAGATTCCTCTCAATACAAACACAGCCCTATTTAATGGGGCCACTCCATCAGCTATTGATAACTAAACATTTATTACCCATGGAAAATCTGATCACTTATCAAATGACCCTGTAACCCCATACAAGGTCTTAGAAGCGCGGCTTATTGCGGCTCACTGCTTTCCACAGATTTTCATTTACATTACCCCAATAGGAAGGTCTATACCGTGGAATTTATGAGCTTTCAGAGCCCCAACGATCGTAGTATCTCTGGTAAAGACGGATGTGTTGGAGTTATAGAAAATCTGAAAAGGGCATTCGTCGTGAATTTTGTTTCTGAAAAGAATGGTACCATGTATGATGCTCTAGGTCTTCTTGGTGGTTTTTTATCAAGTGCTGTTTAGAGAGACCCCATATCATCATTATTAAGCATAAGTGGGTCCTTCAACCGCATGGATTTTTTGATTATTTAGTGATACAAAAAAGACTTTTGTGGTATCAAAATGGCTACCCAAAGATTTAGTATTGAATGTATTTATTGGTTTCTCTTTATTTTGTTCGCAGCGTCTTTTGATGGTTGTTATTGTTGGATATTCAATACGTTTACTAAGCAGTTGCAATATCATAGGTTTCAGGCTATTTACAGGTATTTCATCATTAGCATGAAGGTAATATGGTGGCTTCGGGTAGTTTCAAGTGATTTTTTCTTCTAAATTATTTTTTATCATTTTTTTATCATTTTTCCCACTCCCTAGTCGTAACGATGAAATCTTACTAACCCTGTAGCTCAGTGAATACTCAGCCGATGACGAATTTAAGAGCACCAATGGAATGATGAGAATATTTTCAATAATTATATTTCTGTTTCAAATATAATTTCATTACAAAATACGTCTTTAAGTCAGCTATAAATTTGATGATTCCCCTCTCATCATAAGCATATCTTCTCTCATCTAAAAGACCTTGTAAACGAGCTGTAGAAATTCCAAAGAGTGCATTCTGATCAGAATTTTTTTGTGAGTATATCGATCTTACTTTTATCTTTCTATGACTACTCTAGAGATTACGACACCGAGTTTTATTGAATCATCCCCTAGAGTATGTTGGAAGACATAACGTACTCGGTAAAAATCGATACAAACGAGTTATTGAAAATTTGAAAAGTGCAATTGACTCATAATTACGTTTCTAGGCGGACTAACAACAAATATTGGCCATTTATTGACATTTATTCAGATTTGTATGGACCTCCAAGAAGGGGAAAAGTGATGAGGTAAGGCGAACCTTAAAAAAACGGTCAAAAATGGTTATAATGGTCAAAAAAAAACATGCAAAAAAAGGGAATTTTGGAAGAGCAAAATTGCTTCAGAACTCCAATACACACTCAATGGCGACAAGTATCGTCGTATAAATGTCAAAAAGAGCAGTTTTTGAATGTTCATCGGAACAGATTTAACTAAGGCGGATATCCCAAAGTTGTAAGTTTGTCTCTTGATTGCAGTTTTGAGTCTCTCTAGAAGACCGCTGGGACATGCTATTGGAATTCTGAAAAGTGCATTCGACTCAGAATTCTTCCACAAACACACTGGTACCAGTCAAGTTGCTTCAACCCCAAAAGTCGTGTAAGAGCAGTGTTTGGTTGACAACTTCCACGAGGGTATATCAGCAGATGAAATGAAAGTCTACTTTTTTAAGCAAAGTCTACTTTCCACAAAAGTGTATTCTTTTTACAATGTTGGGAAGAGCTTTCTGTATATTGGGGGAGGGCAAGAACAGCACTCTATTTCCCTCTAGAGAGCAGTAATTGAAACGAAACTAGCACCACTAGAATCACAGAGATATTCACAGCTGAACGCACTCTTCAGAATATCCACCACCATCTCCCTTGTGGATCTGAAGCCCACGGAAACCAGACACGTATGCTGGTTACACAAACACCTCTTTTTCTTTTTTGAGCTGGTTGGGAGAAGAGAAAAAAAAGAAAAAAAAGGGAAAAAAAGAGGGCACGAGACAACATGCCAGATGGACGTGTCTGTCTGTAGCCGTTTCTGGGGCTTGAAAAAACACCAAAAAAACGGCCAATTGGGGCACGACATGGGTCATGTGACGACTTGGACGCTTTCTGCTTGCTTTTTCCCAACAGCCACAGCTCTTCTTCAGCTTCTTCACAAACACAAGTCCGCACCTCACCTCTCCACACACAGCCTAACCTCCCAAATTACCTCACGCATCTCTCGAGTCCCAAAGGAATAGTGTGTCGCAAAAGCTAGTGCACACTCAGCACCTCACGAGAAAAAAAAAGGAAAAAAAAAAAACAGGCGTCCTCCAACGACTCGACAGGCAGCAGCATGAAAAACATGGTCTCGACGCACGTGTTTCCGGCGAAAAACGACTCGTACCGCCGACGCAAACGTGCGCACAAGGCCTGTGATCAGTGCAAACGGCGGCGAAAACGCTGCGAAACCTCCAGCGAAAGCGACAAGTGCGATCCCTGCCACCAGGCCGGTCTGCAGTGCTCACTGGCCGACAGTGACAAGGGCGAGGTGCCCCCCGCCGACGGATTTGCCACCGTGGTCTTTCAGGAGCCCGACGAGGTCAAGATTGAGTACGATTCCGGGCTCTTGGGGAGCGTGGGCTCGTTCCAGGCGTACCAGATGGGTTCTGTGTCCCAAACGACCCAGACGCACGGCCAGACACAGATGGCCCCGCTTGGTCCCAGCCACTCCCACG
This sequence comes from Yarrowia alimentaria, assembly GCA_900518985.1. Classification (NCBI taxonomy): domain Eukaryota; kingdom Fungi; phylum Ascomycota; class Dipodascomycetes; order Dipodascales; genus Yarrowia; species Yarrowia alimentaria. Next base: position 1,987,000 of record ULGN01000001.1, read on the forward strand.
GCCAGCTGTCCGCCCACAGCGACAGAGGCACGCCCGTGCCATCGGGACCCACGCCGCCGCCCAATGGGCCGCCGCCGCCTTCCGCCAACGACGAGGACAGAGGCCGGCCGGCCCAGCGGTTCACGCTGTTTCACTCCAACACACGCAGCGCGTCGCGAGCCTCGGTCGAACGACGGCCCCAAATGACCCACTCCCACTCGTACGGCTCCTCGGGCCTCTCGCCGACAGTCAGACGAGCCGTGGGCGTGGGAGCAGGTCCGGGAGCAGGCGGCGTCTCAGGCGGCAAGGACGACGACCCCGTGTGGGTCAAAAAAAGCACGCCGCAGCTCAACCCGCACCTCTACGCCTACCTGTCGTCCATCAACGCCTTCTCCATGCCGCTCAAACACATTCGCGACGGGCTGGTGGACATTTACTTTGAGCATCTGGACACGTGTCTCCCCCTGGTGGACAAGACGCAGTTCCTGCAGCTGCACAGCCAGGGCCAGGCCCCCACGCTGCTGATGCACGCGGTGCTGCTGGCCGCGAGCCGCCACGCAAACGCCCAGCGGTACATCCAGCACCTGCGCCAGTTTGCGGCGTCCACGGCGGCCAAAATCCGCGCGCTGTTGTTTGCCGAGGTCGAGCAGGACCGGCTGACGCTGGTGCGGGTCTACGCGCTCATCTCTCTGCATGCCGAGGGCCCGGACGGCTCGGAGCAGGGCTGCTCGGACCTGCAGCACGCCATCCACTACTCCATCTCGCTGGGCATCCACCACGACCGGCCCTTCATCAACAAGACGTCGCTCAAGCAGCTGTGGTGGTCCATCTGGAGCCTGGACCGGCTCAACAGCCTCATCAACGCGCGGCCCGTGATCATCGACTCGCGCGACGTGGAGGTGTCCAAGCTCGACGACAACTCGCTGCTCGCGCGGCTGGTGACCGTCCTGGAGACCCACTCCACCGTCATGAACCTGTACCGCGGAGGCAAGGACTCGACGGTGTCCATGGAAACAATCACCGCGCTGGACATGATCCGCACCAAGCTGCAGCCCCCAGACGACTCGCCGTTCCTCCAGCTCGTCTGCCACACCCTGCTGGTGCTTTCGTACTCGCAGACAATCACTATCTCCACGTCAACCGTGTACGGGGCCTTTGGCAACATGTCTACGCCCATAGCGCTGGCGCTGACCTTCTCCAAGAACGGCTGCACCGCGCCGCTGCATCTGGACAGCGTTTCCGACTTTCAAAACGTGCTGAGAAGCGCGTCACAGATTTTGCATCTCGCCAAAAACTACTCTGCCACTCTTCCGGGGCTCCCGATCGTGCCGTTTTCGCTGCAGCTGGCCTTTATTGTGCTTGCCCGGCTCTTCCACGACCGGCCCATGCCGTTTCCAGACGTTTGCGGGATCCTGGACATGTATTCAGACCGCTGGTGGGCCACCGAGGCCATGAGCATGATTGGAGGGGGTCTTCTCCAGACAGGAGAGGTGTCACAGCCACAACAGCAGCCGCAACAGCAGCCACAGCAGCAGCAACAACAGCAGCAGCAACAGCAGCAACAACAGCAGCAACAACAGCAGCAACAACAGCAGCAACAACAGCAGCAACAACAGCAGCAACTACCCCTACAAGCCCAGCAACCCGTCCAGAGCACTTCTCCCGAATCTCTTTCGCCCAGCCTGGTCCACGACAACTTTCAGACTCTCCAGCAGCAGGCCATGGGGGCAGATATCGGAAGACAGGGTATGGCAGCTCATGGACAAGGTCTGGGAGGACTTGGACAGGGCCAAGTAGGACAGGGCCCGACAGGCCAGACAGGCCAGATCCCACAGGTGCGAGTCCACCCCAGATCTTCCCCTGGATCGCTGTCAAACAAACGAGAAGCCACGCTAACCATCCCCCAGGCCCAGATTGACCGATACACGCACCATCCGCTGGCCAAGTCGCCCATGGGCTCCGCATACTCGGAGGATTTCGGCCAGGACTCGTATTTCACCAACGTCAACACTGACTTTTCCTACGGCGAACTTTTGGGCGAAAATGTCGTGCCTCCAGCGGCGCCTCCCGGCGATCAGACCCCGACTTTATCCACGGCCATGAAGGAAAACTACTTTTCGGCGCATCGGCCCAGTCTTGACGGCATTGACGGCAACTTTTACGCTCAGAACTTTGACACCATCAATTATGTTGATGAGCCCACAGTCAAGTACGAGGAGTTTGACGAGTTTCAGATATGATGAGCTTCAGACAAGTGTGGGGGTTGCATTTTAGACAGGATACCCGGAAGCTGGGTTGGTTGGAATCGATAATTTATTGCATAATTAGTATACAAATATACATTTATAAGTTTACAGGGATAGGAGTGTCTTTTGGGGCATTCAAATCTGGGGCTACTTCAACATGATGTGGTTGAAGAGTTCTGTAGCAGCTTTCTGGGTATTCTGAAAGGGAATAAAACTGATTCTCATTGTAATTTTGATTAATTCTGATTGAGCAATTTGTTTGAATGATTGATAACTTTTCTAAAACAATTGAATCATGTTTTGTTCTGTCTATTGAGATAAAGTGATGATCATCATGCACACATTACATCATCCAACAGCGCAAATTCCGCGGCTTTTTAGTAGGTCTAGAGTGTTGTAATTGATACCATTGCATTCAGAATTGAACCACAAACACGATGCACTCTTCAGAATTTCTCTATCGTTCGTATAACTGATTTTAAAGAGCATTGTTGTGCTGTAACTGAATCACTCTTCTCAGAGTCAAAATGAGAGATAACGAAAATCTGAATAATGCTGCATATCCAGAATCCCACCTCCAATCAGCCAGTGCCATTATCTCACCCCCAACACGCCCCAGAAAATACTCATCCTGTGCAGACCCTCTATTGCGCTTAGTCATCGTAGATAACTCAAAAATTCAGGGTTAGGGCTGCTTCTCCCAACCAATCATTTTCAACACATTCTAGCTTCACATACCTAGGTAGCGAAATCAGTTCCACACACAACCACACAATTAAAATGGCCGAACTGAAGCCTAGCAGCGCTATCCAGCGTGTTCCCCTCAACAAGGGTGGATGGGAAGCTCCTCACGGTGAGTTTTTGTGAATCTGGGGATGTTTGACCCACGACATGTGACGTGTGGTTGGACCGGACATGGGTCTCAAAGAGGCCCTGTGAGAGACGGAACGTCCCAGGAGAGGCTCTGGGTCGCACTCTGTTGGCGAACTCTTGTTCGTTTCACGCGGCTTGTGGCCCCATCAATGTGGATATCTGGATACCCGTTGTGGTGTCCATATTGATGGTAGTGATTATGGAGGGGTTGGACGCAATCACACGATGGAGGAAGTGTGCTGTGGTGGGAGTTCAGCCAAGTTTGATATTGTGTCATGTCCGTTTAAAGATACGTGGCATGTCCCATAATGTCCTTATTCATGCCATTATCACACCCCGCTAAGAACCAACATACCCCCACACAAGTACTAACTCAGCCCTTCACCACGATGGTGCCATTGACCGGTTTGCCCACTGGAGAACCTTCTACCAGGAGCGATTCAAGTACACAAAGAAGACCGGAAAGTCGACGCTCATCTTCCTGGTGGCTCTGCCCGCTCTCATTGGATACGTCTCCTACAAGTCTGAGGGTCTGTATGAGTTTGCCGGCAAGCGACGAGGTGAGCGAATCACTACCCGAGATTAGAATGATGGTTCTAGATATATAGCATAACATTTCGACTATGATTTGGAGGGACAGGACTCGACAGGACTCGACTTGAGCATGTGCTGGGGGCGACGTTGAACTTGTGAGAAGTTCAATTTTGTTGGGAAGAGGGATCTGCTGCGTTGCAATGATGTTACTCGCATTCATTGGCTCTTGCAGACGTGGATTTTCAGTGTTGTGAGATGATTGTAGCGTGCATCTGTTCGAGTATTGTAGGCCAACACTTACGACGAAGCATTGGCAGCACTGTGTGTATTGCATCAGATCAGGTGGTATCTGTAGATGACGAATCGAATTCAGGGAACAATGTACTGTTTGGATTTCTGATGGTTGAATTACATCTTGTTTTGAGAGTTACTTCTGTTCCAAGATGATAACACCCTTCATCACCAGTAAGATACCTCGCAAACAAGTTCTGTAAATGTTAGAGAGATTGTATAAAGAGTACATTTAGTTTATGATGAGATTCTGGATACAACTGTGTCTTTTGTTTGTTACTTTACAGATCTATTTTCATGTTTGCTACTTTTCAGATTCAATATTCTGAGTGAGTAGTTTTGACATGCACAGTTTGATAAACACTACAATCACAGGCAGTTTAAATAATTGTTGGAGATAGCTGGAGATGTTTGAAGTGTACCATTGAACTCGTAATTGAATTCTGAACACAGCTAACTATTCATTTCTCGATGATTATCTCTGTTGGGTTACTGTTTATTACTGTACCAAATCATATCAATCAGATAGTTGCTGAACACCATATAACAAGATACAAGCTAATAAACCAACACTCCCCAACTACGCTCAACTACACAATCTCGCCGCAACCCGCAAAACAATATCTAAACGTTTAATATGCTTACTTTCGGTACCACATTCGGGTAATCTTTGTGTTTCGCATCTTTCGCTGGAGCTGGAAGACGCCGTACATGAGGGCCTCGGAGGTGGGAGGGCAGCCGGGAACGTACACGTCCACGGGCACAATTCGGTCGCAGCCTCGCACAACCGAGTAGGAAAAGTGGTAGTATCCTCCTCCGTTAGCGCACGAGCCCATGGAGATGACCCACCGGGGCTCGGGCATCTGGTCGTACACCTGGCGCAGCACGGGCGCCATCTTGTTTGTGAGCGTGCCGGCGACAATCATAATGTCCGACTGTCGGGGAGACGCTCGGAAAATGATACCCAGACGGTCCTGATCGTACCGCGGGGCCGACACGTGCATCATTTCCACGGCACAGCACGCAAGACCAAAGGTCACGGGCCAGAAGGAGCCCTGTCGCGCCCAGTTGGCCACGGCGTCCAGAGTGGTCAGCGTGTAGTCGATGGCGCTGGAGGGAGTCTGCTGTGAGGGGAGAGGGTAGTTGGTGGGGAGAGACGAGGACGACACTCTGTCGGAGGCTGCGGGAGCGGAGTAGGCTCTAGCCTGGGATGCGAGCGCGGGGAACAGCGTCGGTCGCAGCGCCACTCGGCCAATCTGTGATCTGAGCATGCTGTGTTGGTTTTTGTGGTGTTGAGGTTTGGAGCTCTGCGGTGCTGCTGCTGGTGCAAATAACTGTACCAGCGTTTATTTCGTTACCCAAATATGGTCGGTCCTGATTGGCCAATGCGAAAGTTTATTGGGGCTGCTGGAGCTGGGGTAAGTGGAGGGTCTTGGGAACCGGGTTTGGGGGGCGAAAACGGGAGCTGGGGCGGTGCAAACGACTTCTGGCGGCCGTTTGCGGCTGTTTATTGCCAAACCCCCGGTTTTTCCGCCCAAAAAACACGTCTAATACGTCTTTCAACGGACCCTTATTACGTCCCTGACTTTTACAAAGCTAGAACATTTGAGAGAAGCATGATGCACACCACACACACACCCTCAAACATGCAGAAAAAAAGTGACAAATTCGGACATTGAAAAAAAGAGATTTGGCCGAGTCTGTAGCTGCCATACAGCTCTACAATGTGGTTGGCTGCATCTGAATCAATTGTCTGTCTCGTGGAGCAACACAAGTCTGTGATTTTTGTCATCCGACATGTGTCCATTGTTATTGGCCGGAGATCAACGAGGGGTCACGTGATATGCTTACTAAGAACTTTATTTCGTGAGCCAGATTTGAACTTGGTGTGGAAGATGAACTTTTGGTATCTTGTCAGTGAGAAGCTCTTGGAGAGTCTTTGTTGATACTTGACTAATGTTGTTTTCAATGTGATCTTTTTTTTGCATTCAAATTGGAGGGTTTTTTTTTTTCCTCAAGATGATGATACAGATGGTGCCGTTCCAAACGCTGTGAAAGAGATGTGGCAATTCTGAAAAGTGCAATCTTCTCAAAATCAAATTCTGTGTATGATGGAGTTGCTTTCTTGGTTATATTGTATCTCAGTAGCTGTTGATATGGTGCTATTCGGAGACTTTCCCTTTTTGATTGATTAAACATGCATTTCAAATTCTTATTTCTTGTAATGATAAAGTGCTTCAAGATCAAAACACCATAACGAAAAATGAATGTTGAGGTGTGCTAGAGAGCTGAAACTGGTTTTATTCGAATCAAAACACGTTTCCTAACAAGATGCACTCTTCAGAATACCGATATATCATCTATAACTCATTTTAGAGAGATGTATTTGAATCAAGTTTGGAACTAACTCTCATGCTTTATACTCCATGTTTGAAGTAATATTGAAGTGTTCGTTTTTAATGACCCAAATTGTCATTCCAATCACTCACAACTACGTCTCATTTTTCGTCTTATTCTTCTTCTTCTAAAGATAATCATGATTATACTAATAAATAAATTACAATTAATTAATACCCATACTCGCTCGTCATCTCTCCAGTCGAGTACTCCTTTTCCTTCCGAAGATTTTCTCTAGCTGTCCACAGCTTGGCAGCATGCTTTCTGTAGGACATGATGTACTTCGGATCCTTGCCCAACATGACACCATCCAGCCAGTACAGCAGTCCTCCCTTTCGATGAACTCGCAACATGGCCTGGGTCTGGTACAGGATACGATCCGTGTATGTGTCTCGATCATGGGCCCTGAGATTTCGCAGGAACCGCGCATCGGTTTCCTGCCACGCCTCCTCAAACTCCTTGGTCTGCGTCATGGTGTACTGCGCAGGAATGCTGCTACTGGTACCATCCTTGCCAGCCATAACCGACATGAGATCGGGGTAGTAGTCCTGGGTCTCGGGGTTGAGTCGCGTATCAAGAGCTCGCAAGAAGCCCAGCTCTGAAATCAGCAGTCTCAACGACTTGCTATCCTGGGGAATTCGGTTACCTACCAAAAACAAATGAGTCAGCTTAGGGATGACCATGAGCGGAGTAAGGTCCTCCAGCTCATTGAAATTGAGATTCAAAACTCGGACATTCATGCACAGGTAGGCAAAATTGGCCGGTAGCTTCTTCAACCCACAGTTGCTAAGGTCCAGCCGGTTGAGGTTCATAAACGGAGTGGAAATGGGGAAATCGAGAATCTTGGAGCTAACCAGGAGAAGGTCTCGCACATCGTTAGCGGCGTCGAGGTTTTCCAAGGCCACCCGCTGGCCACCCATAGACAGGGTAACCAGCTCGGGACACTTTTCAATACCCCGGATCTCTGTGAGACTGTTGTGTTCGGCCTTGCAAACCATGAGACGCTTGCACAGAGACAGATCGAGCTCTACCAGCTTGTTTCCTGACACCATGAGTCGTCTGAGAGAAGGTCGTTTGACCTTGTCTGCCAGCGACAACCGAGATACTCCCACAGCAATCCCATTGACAGTGGCTCGTGGAGCACCAGGTCGGAATCGAGTGAGATAGTTGCCATTGAGACTGAGAATCAGCAGACTGGGAAGAGTCTCAACGCCGTAAACGGACACCAGCTCGTTGTGGCACAGACTCAGCTGCTCCATTGAGGGCCATCGGAAGTCGGCCAGGTTCAGGGTGTTCACCAGATGGTTCTTGTTGGCTGACAGGTGCATCAGACCCTCAAGCTTACATAACGGCTCCAGGGAATCCAGGCCACAGTTATCTACCGTCAGCTTGCGGAGACTGGTCATGTGACGTAGAGAGGACAGGTTCCCAAGAGATGGATTATTTGAGAGATCCAGCTCCTGTAGGTTCTTGAAATCCCGGAACGTCACAGTCTTCTCGAGCAAGTTGTGGGACAGCTTGAGCACTCTTAGCTGAGTAGAAACGCCAACCAGATTGGTCAGCTTGTTGTTGGAAGCACTCAGGTCTGTAAGACTCTTGCAGATGCGGTTCAACTCATGCAGAGACACCAGGTCTCGACCCTTGACATCCAAATGGCGGACCTTGTGCCAAGACTGCTCTCGAGGGTTTATCTCTTGTAGAGCCTTGACAAGAGTCGCAGTAGTAACTGAGTTGCCTCCATGACCCTCCAGATCCTCCTCGTGCTGCTGGTCGATACCTCGCTTGCCAGCCACCTCTCCCAGCTTGAACTCGGCCTTGCTCTGGTCCATGTATACGGAATTGTGCTGGCCAATGGCAGGGACGTGGAACTGGCCAATGATGGAGTTCTCAGCCGAAGACATTGACAGACCACCCCCATGAGACAGATTCGCCTGCTGAGTCATTGTGGTCTGCTGGACTCTGATTTCACCCATACTTGAATCGGACGAAAATGCCGAACCAGGACGTAAAGAGGCAATGGTGGTGTCCCGCTCCTTGCCCTTGGCACTCTTCATACTGATGGGCTTGCCCTGGATTCTGCCCAGAGATGGAGGGGTGTGAAGGCCGGAGGTCATGCCCATTCGAAGACTGTTGAGCGTCGACTTGGGGTGGTTGTAGATGTTGTTGTGGCTGAGCATCTTGCTAATGCTGACTTCAGGCGTGGATGTGTGCAAGCTGTGCTCGTAGTCCTCCAGCTTGCCATACATTCCTGGAGTCTCTTTCTTCAGGAACGACTGGAACCGAGACTCCTTGGACATGGAAATGTGTGAGTTGTAGATATCCGATCCGTTGTAAATATCGTCGACATGGCCAGCAGGGGTGTTGTCAATGTCAGCATCGACGTCGTAAATGTGGAACCCACCCTCCTGCTGAATACCGTGAGAAGGATCGTCTCGGCCATGGTAGAGGACTGAAGACGACGACTCGTCTGGGTCAATCTCGGTTACCTCAACCTCAACCTCGCTGGCCTCACTGATCTCGGGGGTGTTGGCAGGACTGTCGTGACGAATCTTTTTGATATGTTGCCTGGGGGACTGGCTAACTGGTCGCGCCTTGGAAGCGATGCGTTGGGGAGACATGCCCGATTTGTGAGCAAGCTCCAAAATAGACCGATCCTGTTTCTTTTGCTCCTCGTAGGCCTTCATGGCTGCAGCAGTCTCGGCTCGTCCCTCCTTGGCACTCTTGATGGTCTGGTTGGCCGACGGCTCGTACTCTGGAGGCACAGTGTGTGCTGAAGATGTAGTTCCAGCTGCTTGCTCCTTCTGAAGCACCTGGATTATTCCTTCGGGGTTTTCACCTGTCTGAATGACGGAAGAAGAAACGCGAACATTGGCGTTAGCATTGGCCAGGTTGGAAGCAGCCCCACGTGTGGACTCGGCAAACTTGGCAAGCACAGCTTCCTTCTTGGTGCTGAAAGGACCAGTACCCTCTCCATCGTCAGACAAGTCACCGATACCCGCAAAGACATCCTCCGATTCGGTGTCGCCGTGATCCTCTCCAATTTGAGAGGCCGAAGAATCCTCCTCGTTGCGGAGAGGCATGATCTGGGGGTCGCTTGCAGCGCCTCCTTCCTCAGCGACATCCTCCATTCTCCGGACCCACCGCCCCTCCTTAGAATCGTAGTCCATTTGTCCAACCCGGTCTTGTAGCAGACCCTGGACATCTCCCTTGGAGATGAATCCCATCAATGCCTTACCAGACTGCCCGTTTTCGCCTGACACCATATGTACCATTTTTTCTCGGCCAATTGCAGACACGAGAGTCTCGATATCTTGCAAAGAGGGCTTCTTTCGTAGTCCTCGTTTGGAGGTATGAAGTGAGGCAATCTGCTCAGATGAAATAGAGAACCCCGACGAAAATGTGGCCTGTGATGGCTGGGAACTGAGTGTGTGTGTCTGTCGCGTCTTTGGTAACGACAATTGGGTTGAGGGAGACTGAGGAGTAGGGGATTGAGGAGCAACCAAAGGGGTAGCGTTGGTATGTGTTGTGTCGCCAGCACCCGCCTCAACATGTGCAGCCTCAAATTCAGCCGCAAAGTCAGCCTCGTCGTCACCCTGAGTTCCCTGGGTTCCTTGGCCTGCTGCCTTCAGCACGTCTTCTCCTGGCTCGTGGCGTCTCTTGACCGAGTTGAAGTAGGTGTAGGTATCGCTGCCGCTGGACTGCAGCTGGAAGTTGGACGATGTCGGAGGAAAGGCCGACTGGAAGTCGTGGCCGTCGTTGACAGAGTCTCTGTGACTGTCCCACTCGCTGGACTCGTCGTACTCGCTCTCGTTTTGCTCAAAGCCGGCAAAGTTGGCCTGCTTGATTCGGTTGAAGAGGTCGTCGGCGTTGTTCAGGTAGTCCTGGCTCTCGGAGGGCTGGTTTGGACGCATGGGCATCTTCTGCTGCTGCTTGAAAGACACCTCCGAGTTTGACTGGTCAGAGGTGAATCTGTTGCTGTCAAACGACGAATTGCTGCCTGCATTGCCGCTGGAATCACCCTCCAGCTGTGGAAGAAGGCCCTCGAACCGAGAGTGGGTGTATGTGTCGTGTTTGGAGAAGAGTTTGAGCGGTGAGGCGGATTTTGAGCGCGAGGGCACGTCCTGGGGACCCAGCTCGGGCGTGTCGTGAAGCGACAACTGCGCCATCTGCTCTGACACAGAGGTATCCCCTTCTTCTTCGTTGGTGGTATTGTATCCTCGCTGCATGCTTCGTCCTCGAGGCGCGACTGTTTCAGACGCTTCGGACTCGGCCGGTGTGACTGAGCCGGTGCGAGTTCCGCCTGTTTGCGTGTCTTCGGTTTCTGTGTGCTCGGCAATGACCCCCAAGTCCACACGTTTGCCCAGAGTGGGGGGCATGAAGATGCGCTGTAGAGTGCGGTTTTGCTGGCGCGTGTGCATGTCTTCGTTCTCCTTGTTGAGCAGTTGCTTCCAAGCTGGCGTGCTGGCGATAACCGACGACGACTGCTTGGTGGTGCTGGCGAGCACCGACGACGACGACTTGACCGAGGACACGCGGTCGTGCTCGTGCGCATTGGAGGTTGACGACGAGTCGCCGCTCACGTCGGGCCACTCGTCCTGGAGCTCCTCTAACCACGGCGCGGATGTCATGCCTCCCTCGCCTGATCCCACGCCTGCACCGCCTTGCATATCCTCCTCATTGTCTGCCTCGTGGCCGGTCTCGTGGTCAGCCCCAAAGTCCGCCTCAAAGTGGGCAAAGTTCTGGATGTGGTGTTGTTGTTGTTGTTGTTGTTGTTGCTGACCAGTCGCGACACCGCTGCTGTAGTGGGCTTCTCCGTTTGGCTGGTCGCCAGAGTGGCCTCCCGTTTGTGCACCGCCAATCTTTGCAATGTGCAGACCCCGGCCAATCTGGGCCATGCCCTTGGTGACAGAGGCTCCGTTGCCGACCGTGGAGGTGGTCAGGTGCGAAAACTCGGGCTCCGAGTCGCTGGCTCGGCGGGTGTTGACGGTGCCGCCCTGGCTTTTGTGGTCGAACAGCGGCGGGGCGGTGCTGACTGTGTCATTGAGGCCCGAGTCGTATCGGAGGTCGTCCTCGTATTGTCTGACCAAGCTGCTGTTTGGCATTTGCACCAATCCTGCATCATCTGTGGTCAGTAGGGGTTGCTGGCGGGTGTTGTGTTGGCCTGGGGGCTGCGGGAATCGGCGTCGGGCTGCCTGGGCCGCCCGGATATACTCACCTTCGGACATTTTGGTCGCTTGGGCTCGAGGTCACGGCTGATGTTGATATGACGATAGTGTGTTGCGTCTTGTGGGCTTAAAGTTTTGGGAGCGACGCGTTTCTTTTGGTGTTTCGCGGTTGTCATGGTTACGCTGGGGGGAGGTAAAAGCGAGGCTAACTGTATTCAGGTTTCATGCAAACATGTACAGTCGATGGTCTCTGATCAGCGAGATGAAAGCTCTTCCAGCCGGGGCTGTCTCTGGGGGATCTTGCTCGAGAGGACGTCAGACTCTGTTTCTGCGTCGTGAGTGGCGAAATCTCTTCTTTTTCGCCGTTTTGGACGTTTATTGGCCTCAATAGAGACACGTTCTTGGGGCAGGCGGCTATTCTGGACCATGTACAGTTAGCAGATGCAACCAAAAGCAAGAAGAGAAAAAAAAGGGCGCCCACCTAATGGGACCCTAACAGGACTCTAACAGGACCCAACTAGAAGCTGATTCAGGGAAGCAATCAAAGTCTGGAAAAAACCATTGTGGTCAGCACTCGATTCTGAGAAAAATGCACTTTTAGGAATTCTCTTTTGGTCTCAAAAACAGCCATTTCTGAGGAGCTCTACTCTGCTTTCAGAATTGAAGGTACGAAAATTGAAGGTTTCAACAATGGTTGGTTTATGGTGAATGGAAACTAGTCTACCAGTAGTCTATAGCCGTTGGCCAGCACTTGCTATTAATGCGCAGGTCCGGCGGCTGAGACCAAAGAGACTGTGAACGCTGGCAAGTTGCAAACACTGAGCTTTGAACAGCCCCCACTGATTTACCAAGAGTTGAGCTCTGGCAAAAAAACAAAAAAATTGATTGCCGCCGTGGCTCACGCATCCGACAATGTTTGTTTGGTTTGTTTACCCTTACCCAACGTTTCTGTCTTATCCATGCATCTATCACAAGGGCTAGTCTAGAGTGGAACTGTCAGTCAGTCAGTGTGTCAATCAAAAAGTCGGAGAGCGAAAGAGGACAGCAAAAGCGCCGCAGCTCGGACAACACGTGCAACAGAATCAGTATTGCAGTCTCGCGCGACAATTTCCTGGCATAGCACCGCCGATAGTGCTGTTGCCGCCCTCCAGCCCAGCTTCTTGGGACAAGAAACGTTCGAAAAGAAAGAAAAAAAAAGACACTTCCATTCTCCCCCACTGTTTACGCCATAGAGTTTGGACACCAAAACAAGTCGCACACCTTGTGAGCAGTGTGCATGTGTGAGGTGCAGCTCGATAATAATCCACTCTCTCCGCCAGTGAAGCAGTTTCGAGCAACCTCTCCAAATCTCGACTCTCGAGCCGACCCCACAGACCCGGAGCTCGCTCGCCACGTCCCCGCCCAGGTACACCGCTCCCCACCCACCCACGCCCCCCGCCCGCCTCTGCTGGAAACAGCCCCCACACTCGTTACCCCCCCCGAAACCCGCCCGACCCCCGAGAGCTCCCGCCTCAGGCCCCACTTCTCTCGCTCCAGAGACTATGACCGACTCGCAAGTGTGGCCCTTCTCGCTGACCACCGATCCGTCGCCGCGCCTGGACCACGTCACGCTCATGTCGCCGTCGCCGCTGAGCCAGCCGTCGCCAGGAAACCCCGCTAACAACAACAACATGCAGTTCGATACCGCCGACTTTCTCGAGCTGGACATGTTTGAGGAGTCGCACGGAGGCGCGCCCAGCGACGGATCCACCAGCGGCGCCAGCACCCACGGCGGCGCCGCGTCCTCCAAGGCCTGGGACGCCTTTGGCGTGTCCACTCCGTACGTGTCCTACGTGCCCTACAAGAAGCGCAGCGACAACGATCTGCTGGACTTTGATTTCATCGACTCCCACGACCTTCTGGGCTCCATGGGCCACAGCCCCGTGCTGACCACCCATCTCATCAGCAGCGGCGGCTTGTCTGCCCAGACCCAGGCCCACCAGGCCCTCCAGATCCACCAGCCCAGCCAGCCCAGCCAGGCCAACCACACACAGATCCACCAGACGCAGATCCACCAGACACAGACCCACCAGGGCCGCGCGCTGACCCATTCCCTCGCACACGCCCACGCCCAGGCGCAAATGAGCCAGATGGGCGCGCTGGGCTTCCAGGAGTCGTCGCCCCACTCGGCGCAGCAGAGCCCCGTCAGAGCGCACCCCGGGCAGAACCACGCGGGATACAGCGCCAGCCCTACCAGACGCATGCAGAAGACCAAGTCGATGCCCAACCTCAAACACAAGACGTCTTCGCGGAGACTGACGCAGCAGCCGCTTCCGCTGGACCTCATTCAGCCCGTGCATCCGCCCAGCGAGGGCCATCCCATGGGGAACAGCAGCAGCAGCAGCAGCAGCCAGTCGCCGGCCAAAAACCTCACGTTCGTCACCCACGAATTCGAGCACTACGAGCCGCCCAAAGAGCAGCCCCGAGTGGTCTCCAAGAGCCCCACCAAGGTCACCAAGGCCAGACTCAACCCGAAAAAGTCGGTCTCCACTCTCAAAAAGCGAGAGTCGCAGGAAGTGCTGTCCACGCTCATGTCGCGCCAGCTGTCGGGCTCCACCACCTCTGCGTCCTCGAGCAACGAGCCAGACGTGACCGTGATGAGCGTCAACTCTCCCTCCGCATTCAAATCCGCCATGAAACAGGTGCAGTCGTCGTCGCCTCGGCGCAAAAAGTCGTCGCCAGAGCTGAGACAGCAGGCCCAAATGTACAGATCTCCTCCGCCCGTGCCCCAGCTGTCCCAGCTCCCCATGCCCCAGATGGCGCCTCTCACATCGCCAGTGCCTCTGAAACAGCAACAGCAGCAGCAGCAGCAGCAAAACGCCCTCCATACGCCAGACCAGTCGCCGCGACGGCCCCTGAGACACGCCAAATCCGTCGCGTCGTTCCAGCCCACCACAACCATGCCGGGATACAACCTCGACACGCTGGTGAGCGAAAGCAAGCCACGGAAAACGTCGCCGCCGGATGAAAAGGCGTCGTTTTCGTCGTTCCAGGTCATGCTCTCCAGAGTGGACAGCAACGGCCTTCTCTCGCACGCATCTCCGCAGTCGCCAGCCCCCGTGGGCGGAGAAATGGGTACCATCGACCTCTCTACGTCGCGACGGTCGTCCTTTTCCACCCCTCACGGCACCCAGCAGGTCGACACGTCGCTCTCGCCCCAGTGGAAGTCGCTTGGCATTCCTGCATCGTTCAAGTCTCCCGCTAGAGCACGTCGAAAGTCCAAGGTCAAGGAGGCGCCCCTCCCCCCTGCGCATAAAGTGCTCCAGGAGATTCCCACCATCCCCAGCTATGTGGAGCCTGCCACCCAGTTAGGAAAGCTGAACTTGCATGACTCGTCTATGGACTTTGAGTTTTTTGACGCTGTCCAGGGCACCGAGCCCTCCAGCAGCTTGTTTGACTACGAGGCCATAGTCAAGGACGAAGGTGGCACGGAGGTGAACGACTTTATTCAGTGGGATGAAGAGTATTTATAGTGAGGTTGTTGCCGAGCCACAATCCCGTCTCGGCAAATGGAGAGCCACCTGATGATATAGTAACTAATGCATTGTGTACGAATAGTTTTTGAAACTGCTTGGAGTGTTTTGAATCCGTATTTGCCATGTTTACCTTGGCTGGCCGCTTTTGGATGATGACATTCAGAAGCTAGAGCAGTTCACTGACAGCTCACTCAATGCGGACTAGTAGTGACTCTGGAGAGATGTAACTAGTACCGTTGGATCGAGGAAACGATTCTGAGAAGAACGCACTCTTTGGAATTTCGTTATCTCCAACTTAGCGGTTTTTATAGAAGTCACTCTGGATGATGGAGATGAGAGTAAAAAAGTCAAGGTTAGATTTCGTGTCTAGTTTCGTGTTTTTTCAGAATATTATTTTTATTTGAAAAAGTATACACCTTGAGGAAGAATTTGAAGTTAGTTTGTGTTAGTTCAAAACGTATGGCCTCCAACTGTCCCTCTAGATGACTTTGTGGTAGTGATTTTGCAATTCTGAAGAGTGCATTCTTTTGAGAATTGAATTCTGAATATAGGGTGTTGATTTTGTGTCTGAATTATCGTTATTTTAGTGGATATCATGGCTTGTAAGCTGTGGATCTTTACTATGAAAGCTCCACACATACAACGACTAAACTCATATTCTGAGTATTTGGCTGTTGAATGACATTAAAAGAAGTCAAGAGAGTCTGAGATTCAGACATTCAGACATTCAGACATTCAGACATTCAGACATTCAGACATTCAGACATTCAGACATTCCAAGTCCAATAAAATACAAATAAATTAATTATACGACCGCTTGTAGCGACGTTTTGTGCTGTTCTTTCCACACACTCGCAACTAGTAAGTGTAGTAGATGCTGGGATGCAGCTCTCCGGCCATTCTCTGCTTGTCCTCCGTCCACTGCGAAAACTCCACAGCGTAGTCGGACTGGGCCTTTTTGCGGTTGCAGATCTTCAGGCCCGCGTAGTAGACCACGCAGAGCACCAGCGTCAGAGCCGTAAACGCCACGCAGCAGCTGAGGCCAGTCATGTACAGCGGAGCGTCCGAGCCCTTGAACACAAACGTGGAGATGAAGCCGGCAATGTTGCCGAATCCAATCTGCCAGCCGGACGCAATGGCCCGGCGGTGGTGGCCCGAGAAGTTCATTTGCGTCCAGCAGACAATCATGGGCATGGCGGTGTAGGCGCCCGAGCAGATCATGAACAGCGCTCCGTATCTGGATCCAATGGCGTGGTGCTCTCCCATGATGAGGCCGAAGCCGGCAATGGCCACGACGCACCCAAACAGCGCAAACAGAAAGCGGTGCCGGAACCTGTCCGAGAGAATGGCCGCGCCCATGGAGCAGCCAAACGCCGCCACCCACGGCGGGACCGAGTAGAACTGCGTCTTGATGTCCGAGTAGCCCAGCGTCTTGACGATGGCGGTGCCAAAGTAGGCGTAGCCGTAGGCCGGCACAATGAGCCCAAAGTACATGAGCCCGGACAGCCAGATCTTCCAGTCGGAAAAGACAAACTTGACGTCCTGCAGCGTCATGCCTCGGTCGTACTCGGAGCCGGCCGACGTTCCGACCGCCAGCTTCTCTCTCATGAACGCGCGCTCGTTTTCGCTGAGAAACTTGGCGTCCTCGGGGAAGTCGGAGATGAAAAAGTACATGATGAGCGCGATGGCCGCGGTGCAGGCCCCCTCGATGATGAAGATCCATCGCCAGCTCTCCAGGCCGCGCTCGCCCTCCAGGTTGTGGATGCCCGCGGCAATGAGGCCGCCAAAGGCGCCGGCCAGACAGGTGGACGAGAAGAAGAAGGAGTAGCGTTTCTGCGACTCCTCGCGGCGGTACCACATGGAAATCAGGTAGAAGCAGCCGGGGAACATGCCGGCCTCAAAGAGCCCGAGCAGAAAGCGGGTGGCGAGGATCTGGCCGTAGTTCTGGACGAATCCCTGGCCCAGCAGCGTCACGCCAAAGAGCACCATGCAGCCCGGCAGCCACACGTGCGGCGACGTCTTTTTCATCAGCCAGTTGCTGGGGATCTCCGCCACCACGTACGGCACGAAGAAGATGGCCAGCGCGACGTTGAAGTGGTTGCCCACGAGCCCGAGGTCCTTGCTCATGCCGTAGACGTTGGCGTTGGAGATGTTGACGCGGTCCAGGAACGCCAGGATGTACAGCAGGCAGATGGTGGGGATGACGCAGACGTCGACCTTCATCATCAGTTTGCGCTCGTTGACGCCGTACTTTTCCGCCAGCAGGTTGATTTCCGCGCGGATGGCTTCGTCCGTCATCGGGGGCGGGTACAGCTGCTGCTTTTCGGGGTTTGCGTGGGGTTCGCAGCCTGGCGACTCGTCCCAGCTTTCGTTGATGGAAGCCTTGGACATGTTGTTGTTGGTGGGCAAAAGAGAAGAAGGTGGTTTGCACGCGTCCAGGGGGGGAGGAGCCTTTGGGGGGGGTATTTAAAGGGACGATCTCTCTCGGTACGGACCTAGATCGGAGAGGAGCTCCTTTGACTCATTTTGCCGATACCGCCCATATGGTTAGTGTTAGAGGTTGAGCTAGAGTTAGAAGGTGTGCTTCGTTTTTTTTTTTCCGGGGGGGGGGGGGGGAGTGCCATAGGAGGTGCAAAGGGGCCAATAACGGTCTGAGAACGACGGGGATGGGCTTGGAGGACTCTCCGGAGCGCGGGGTATCCGAAAATGTGGTTTTTGTCGCGTTTTTTGGGCTTTCAATGTGCTCTTTCAGTGGCGCTGGCAGACGACCATGTCTTACCCCACATGCAAAGTAGGAGCAAGGCTAACAGTCCAGCAAAAGCTTAGAGTCTAAGAGAGAAGAAACGAACGTGCCGAAAAAAACCAGAGCTAGCAATGTGTGTGCATCAATGAGTGTCTAGACTCGCATCAAGATTTCTGCTGGAGTCGGTGAGACGGTGTGTCAGAGATGACGTGCGTCTTTCAGGGTACTCTGTAGGGGAAAGCTTGGCTTGTTTCGTCAAGGGTATTTTTCGACACAATGCTCAGCTTTCGAGTCTTTCGAGTCTTTCGAGTCTTTCGAGTCTCTCATCAAGTCTAATGTTATAAATGCTAGACTAGACTACAGAGTGTACTTGATATAAACACGGAGTCTAGTCTAGTCTTGTAATCTTGTAATCTTGTAATCTTGTGGTAGACTGCCTCTGTAGCTGTGACTCAGGATTGAGGAGAAGAGGAAACCAGACCCTTTTTTTCCATTTCGACTGAAGCAGGCGTTGCACTGCTCTGTAGACTGCAGTCTGTACAGAGTACCATACTGCACCTTCTATAGTTCCAACATCCACTGAATCTCCGTTTTACAAACCAAAACAGATGGCTGAACATGAACCACTACAGAGTACAGTAGTCTACAGAGTACAGAGTACAGAGTACTCAACTAAACCAACTAAACCATTTAGTCCAGAAAGTAGTGCCTCCAGCCGCAGGGTTTTACCCCTCCGCATCTCCTGTCTCGACATTTATCCGTTGAGTCCGAGTTTAGTCTGATGTCTTTTCTCCGTCAAAAAGAGACATCGAGACAAGAACTTGTTTGCAAGGCTTGAACGGCGACAAA
This sequence comes from Yarrowia alimentaria, assembly GCA_900518985.1. Taxonomy (NCBI): domain Eukaryota; kingdom Fungi; phylum Ascomycota; class Dipodascomycetes; order Dipodascales; genus Yarrowia; species Yarrowia alimentaria. Next base: position 2,005,592 of record ULGN01000001.1, read on the forward strand.
ACACCGTCGGATACCGTCGGAGTCAGCCGTCTGTTGCAATCAAAGTCAAAGAGGCGTTTTCGCAGCGATACCGGCCCTTTTTCAGGTTTTAAAATTAAAATAAATTTTGAATCCGGAAGCGCCGGATAAAAAAAAAAAAAGAGACGAGAAAAAAAATGCAAAAATGCAAAAAAAATGCAAAAAAAATAATTGTGCATAAATCACCAGACACTCATGCGTATAAGCACATGGTTGATGCTGAGAGCGATAGATGCGACTAGTACGAAACAGAACGTCGGTGATTGGCTACAGCTGATGAGCTATTACTACTACTGTACTACTGACTGTTGGCAGATTACAGACGCGGCGTAATGGCGTGGTTTTGTGTTCCTCTATGAATTGCGTAGATTAGTTATAGGTAATGAACATCTCCGTTATCCCTTTCGTCCAGGTCTATAGACCAAGAGTCATCAGAATTAATTTGTTTCTGCTTTTTTTTTCTTTTTTTTTTGGTAATTTTGAAATTTCGTCATTTCGGTATTTTTCATAATTTTTTCGCAGTCTATTCGTCCCAGGAATGTACTGATGTCGTATTGCCAAGAGGATCATTGGATGTTGAGTGCGGCGGATGATACTAACGGGGGAAAACCAAAAAAAAAAAAAAAAAAACGGGAGAAAAGGGAGAAAAATCAGTCTAACTGAAACAAAAAACGTCAAAGTGACATCTAGACAGCGATAATGAAGCCGACCATTGCCGCGCCTCGGCCAAGGAGCGTCTGACAGCCAGTTGAAGACGTCCACGTGACCCTATTTTCTTTTTTCTTTTTTTCCATTTTTTTGTCAAACTGGCCATTTTTCAAAAAGAAAAAAAACCTTTGCCCGTTTAGGAAAGTACAGGGGCGGCTCAGCGGCAACAGTTTAGCTGGGTAGTGATAGAGCTGTGAGTGGTCAGCAGTGACGATAGGGTGAAAGAGGTGAATAATATAAATAAAATAAAATAATAAAATAAAATAAAATAAAATAAATTCGACAAAATAAAATAAAATAAAATGACAGGGAATGGCAAAAATCAGGAAAACTCGAGAAAAAAAATAAAATCGGTAATATTGTGGCTACTTGGACAAACAAAGACAAACGCACGCCCGGTTTGTGGCAGCAACCACTGGCAACAAACGACAGCCTAGCTATTACCCTCCTTCTGAAAATAGACCGGCTATTGCCGTAGTCCGGGGTAATGTCTCAGGTTTCATTTGGCTCCATTTGCTGGGGTGCGTCTTGGCACGGCAAGAAAAGTACGGAAGTCCAGAAATCCGGGGAAGGGTTATCCGGGCGTGATCCGGGTCAAGGGAGGGAGTTTTTGTGTTTCGATGACGTGGCCTTTGGGGAGCCGTTTTCCAGAGGACGGATTCCCGCTGTTCTGTCGTTGTTTCTCCCATCTCTCTCTCTCTCTCTCTCTCTCT
>ULGN01000001.1:2007050-2098795 GCA_900518985.1 Yarrowia alimentaria
TCGTTGTGTGGAAAAGACCCGTTTAGGCCATTAGGCGTCGTCTCGCCGCCCTGCTGACTGCGCCAATCCGGGGTATATCCGCTTGTCTGGCGTCTCTTTTTCTCTTTTTTGGTCTTAGCGCGCCCTTGTCGGTTATCCGGGGTAAAGGACATGCAACAGGCTTTAGGCCCTAACAGCGCTATGGTAGGTAGGGTAGTAGTGTAAGCAGCATTCCCCGCATTTGTTTTCTGACGAGCTACCAGGACAGGCTAGAGTGCCGTTGCGATTAGTTCTGGTGTGTGACCTGGTCGGATTTTTGTTTCTCTTTTGTTTCTGTTTCTTTTCTCTCTCTCTCTCTCTCTTTCCTCAGTCGAATACGTACCTACCCTTCAAAGGTCACCGGACAGATACATACCCTGAGACAGGGCTTAACTTTGTCTGCAACTAATAGACAGCGTTGAGTAAATCAATTGTTATTATGGAGCACACTTAAAAGACGTCGTTTCGGATCGATGGAGAAAAACTAAAGCAGCTATAGACGGAGTCTGGGTCGGGGTCGGGGCCAGAACCAGCTGTTCCGGGGGTCCAGCAAACACCCAACCCTGGCAATCGCCTATAGACGCCATTTTTGGCAACTCTACTGGGCGATATCGCTGTGATATCGCTGTGCAAGGTTCCGTATGGAGAAATAGTTGCCGCTGACTGTCAAAGTTGATGTATGGGAGTATGCTGTAGTGACTGAATCTAGTTGCTGTACATAGTCTGAGTTCTGTATTGTGCTTATCTGCAGTTGTATGGAGTGTTCTCTGTGACAGTATAGTCTGTAGTCTCTGTTCTGAAGTCTCTCTAGTTCTGTACAGTAGTTCTGAAGTCTCTAGTTCTGCTCTCAAGTCTGTAGTTCTGCTCTGAAGTCTCGTGCTCTGCCATCTCTTGTTCTGGTTCTTTATACTAGAGTCTTTATTCCAAAGTCTCGTTACCTTGGTCAAACAAGACGCTCCACTTAGCAGCACTCGGTGCGTACCACAACGGAAGTAATACTCGCCAAACTCGCCAAACTCGCACACCGCCCAGTCCTTCCATGCCTCCAGGCCCATACCCACACCCACACAATCCGCCATAGTCTACTCGCTCAGCCACATTCGGCCAGCTTCCCTTGCCCACTTGGCACTCGCAAGCGGATACTTTGGCCCGGCCTTTACAGTTGGGCTCGCTCAGTCTTACACTTCCGTTGGTCCATAACTTTGGCGCGAGTGTTGGGGGTTGGGCGGACGAGAGTCGGGGGCCGGGAGAAGGCTGCCACCGAGAGCACAGACACAGAGTCAGGCCCAGCGCAGACACAAACACAAGCCCCAAACACAGGACCCCCAAAAACAAAAAAACCACAGTCCCGGATTTTCCGCGCGCGCCCCTGGCTCTCCCAATTTCGCCTGATTTTTCCCCATATTTTTCTCGCCTTGTTCAGGCCATCTCGGCGCACCGGATTACCTCAACCTTCATTAGCTTAATTATGGATCTCCCAAGCCCGCCCTTTGTCCTTTTGACTCACCCGGGGAAGAGACAGTCCACTCGTCAACTGCCCAACTATATATACCGGCCTGATACCCCCCCCCTCTCCTAAAACGAACCAAACCACAACCAATACGTACTCCGCACCCCGCGCCCGCCACAGCCGCCCCGAGCACCCACCCCCCCAGCCGCCTGCCGTCTCCCTCCGCCGCTGCATCTATTACCCAGCACAACAAAGCCCCAACAAAAAAATCTCCCAACGCACGCGTGCCGACTCACCCTAATCACCACCCAACGGCTTCCTCCAGAGCCCTAATCGCCATACTTGTACGTGACTCTCTCCCCCAAAGCCGGCCACAGACCCCCACCACAAGAGCAATGTCGGAAGATCACCCAGCCATCCACCCCCCCACGGAATTCAAGGACAACCACCCGCACTTTGGCGGGCCCCATCTCGACTGCCTCCAGGACTATGAAAAGCTCCACAAGGAGTCCATTGAGGACCCCGACGCCTTCTGGCGCAAGATGGCCACCGAGCTCGTCTCGTGGTCCACGCCCTTTGACACAGTGCGGTCCGGCGGCTTTGAGCACGGCGACGTGGCCTGGTTCCCCGAGGGCCAGCTCAACGCCTCGTACAACTGCGTGGATCGACATGCTTTTGCCAACCCTGATAAGGCCGCCATCATCTTCGAGGCCGACGAGCCCGGCCAGGGCCGCATCGTCACCTACGGCGAGCTGCTGCGACAGGTCTCCCAGGTCGCCGCCACCCTGCGGTCCTTTGGCGTGCAAAAGGGCGACACCGTGGCCGTCTACCTGCCCATGATCCCCGAGGCCATTGTCACCCTGCTGGCCATCACCCGAATCGGCGCCGTGCACTCGGTCATCTTTGCGGGCTTCTCGTCCGGCTCGCTGCGGGACCGAATCAACGACGCCAAGTCCAAGGTGGTCGTCACCACCGACGCGTCCATGCGAGGCGGAAAGACCATTGACACCAAGAAGATTGTCGACGAGGCGCTCCGAGACTGCCCGTCCATCACCCACTCGCTCGTGTTCCGACGAGCCGGCGTGGAGAACCTCAACTGGGTCGACGGCCGAGACTTCTGGTGGCACGAGGAGGTGGTCAAGCACCGGCCCTACCTGGCCCCCGTGCCCGTCTCGTCCGAGGACCCCATCTTCCTGCTCTACACCTCCGGCTCCACCGGCACCCCCAAGGGCCTCGCCCACGCCACCGGAGGCTACCTGCTGGGCGCCGCTCTCACGGCAAAGTACGTGTTTGACATCCACGGCGACGACAAGCTCTTCACCGCCGGCGACGTCGGCTGGATCACCGGCCACACGTACGTCCTCTACGGACCGCTCATGCTCGGCGCCACCACCGTCGTCTTTGAGGGCACCCCCGCCTACCCCTCCTTCTCGCGATACTGGGACATTGTCGACGACCACAAGATCACCCACTTCTACGTGGCCCCCACGGCCCTGCGGCTGCTCAAGCGAGCCGGCACCCATCACATCAAGCACGACCTCTCGTCGCTGCGAACCCTGGGCTCTGTCGGTGAGCCCATCGCCCCCGATGTGTGGCAGTGGTACAACGACAACATTGGCCGAGGCAAGGCTCACATCTGTGACACCTACTGGCAGACTGAGACCGGCTCTCACATCATTGCCCCCATGGCCGGTGTCACCCCCACCAAGCCCGGCTCTGCCTCTCTCCCCGTGTTTGGTATCGATCCCGTGATCATCGACCCCGTTTCCGGCGAGGAGCTCAAGGGCAACAACGTCGAGGGCGTCCTTGCTCTGCGGTCCCCATGGCCCTCCATGGCCCGAACCGTGTGGAACTCCCACGAGCGGTACATGGACACCTACCTCCGACCCTACGCCGGCTACTACTTTACCGGCGACGGAGCCGCTCGAGACAACGACGGCTTCTACTGGATCCGAGGCCGTGTTGACGACGTTGTCAACGTGTCTGGCCACCGGCTGTCTACCGCCGAGATTGAGGCTGCTCTGATTGAGCACCCCCAGGTGTCTGAGTCTGCCGTGGTCGGTGTGCACGACGATCTCACCGGCCAGGCTGTCAACGCCTTTGTGGCTCTCAAGAACGCCGTAGAGGACACTGACGCTCTCCGAAAGGAGCTTGTGGTGCAGGTACGAAAGACCATTGGTCCCTTTGCCGCCCCCAAGAACGTGATCATTGTGGACGATCTGCCCAAGACTCGGTCTGGAAAGATCATGCGACGAATTCTGAGAAAGGTTCTCGCTGGCGAGGAGGATCAGCTTGGAGATATCTCCACCCTTGCTAACCCTGACGTTGTTCAGACCATTATTGAGGTGGTTCATTCTCTGAAAAAATAGGCATAGGTACGCTATCGGACGTACTGCAATGGTACTTGGTAATAAATATACATGAAAAGCATTTGATTGATTGAGGAATATTGTCAGAATTTCAAAGTATGGTACAGTAGATTTATTGAGAAATATTGTCAGAAAATTGTGACAATTTAGACCATCCGTATTCGATAAGCTTCTGCACATATTTGTAGATCTGGGGTATAGACAACTTTATTGAGGAGGCAGGTTTGGTCTTGATAACTACTCGTTTAAAAGACGTTGTGTTGTTTTATTACAATTCTGAAAAGTGCATTCTGTTCAGAATCTGATTTGGAGCAGATTGGTGTTGGTTATTAGTTTCTAACGCTTTTGATGGTTGTTTTGGTGTGTTCTATATTGAGTTTAGTCTCCAAATTTCTGTCTCAAATTATCTTTGATTTAGGGCTAAGAGCTGGAGAGTATCACTACAGTATATGGCCAAGTTGTCAAATGAAGTGGTCAAATGGTGAACCTGTTTGTGTCTCTTGAAGTAATCACATGATGACGTGGCATATTGACACGGTTCACAAACAAATTCTGCAATTCCAGAGGTCCGAGAAGTGACCGAAAATGTCGACCAAAGACGGATTCATGCTTCTGCATTGGGCTTTGGGCTTTTCAAAATGTTGAGAAAGAGCAACATAATAATTTCTCATTCTATGAGGAGTACAGTTTGTAGTGTTTGTTAATCTGTTGGTCAGTTTGTTGGCCAGTTTGTTGGTCATTTTGTTGGTCAGTGTGTTGGTCAATCTGTTGGATTCATTGTTGAACCATCACTGTAAAAGCATGTCTTCCGAATCATATGAAGATGTGGTAAGTTGATTCAAAGGTGAAGCTGACATATACAAAGTGATTTACAAAAGTATACCGTACAGAGTGTTATAGCTCACTACAACTACTACAACTACTTCAACTACTACAACTACTACAACTACTACAACTACTACAACTACTATACCTCACTTCATCATAAATCATAGTCCAGCTATAAACTTGTTCACTCACGCAAGAGCTCCCATGGGGTCCCACAGAGGAAGAACCTTGGGCTTGCCCTTGAGCACCTGCTGGAGCTCTTTGGGAACGTACTGCGCAGAGGAAACCACCTGGAAGACGTACTCGTCGAACCACTGGTCCGACATTTGAAAGTAGCCCTTCTTTCCGCTGTCTTCGCCCCACGAGTTTTCAATCTTCCACTTGACGGGAACTCCGTCTTCGAGATGCACTCCGGTGATGACCATGGCGTGGGTCATGGAAGAGGCACCGGTGGACACCCGCTGCTCCTTGTCCATGCCCAGAGAGGTGTTGAAGCCCAAATCGTAGTCCCACGACTTGGGGTCCAGCACGCCGGAGGTTCGATCGCCGTACTGGCCCACATCAGATCCGAAAAAGACCGGCTCGTTGTTCTGGATCATCTTGATGGCGGCCCGTTTCAGCTCGGAAATGTCGGCGTTCACGTACGTGATGGGCCGGCCTCCGCTAATGTTCTGCAGCCGGTCCACGGTGTACAGCTCCTTGTACGAGTTTCGGGGGTCGTTGATGAGCGAAAAGTAGTGCGACGCCGGGAACTTGAGGTTGTCTCTGTAGAAGCTGGCGGGCGTGGCGGTCAGCTGCTGCGGCTTGCCGTCAATGCTCCAGTAGTCCCACTTGAAGGTCTCGTCGGCCGCGGGAGGGACGCCCAGCGAAGTGGCCAGGATGTTGTACACGTTCTGGGTGTACTGGCGCCGCAGCGAGAGCAGCAGCTCGGGCGACGGCTTCTCGGTCTGGATGAGCTTGCGCAGCGCAACGGCGTACTCCCGCAGCTTGTTGGTGAGCAGGTAGTTGAGATGGCCCGAGTTCTGGGCGTTCCACGAGTCCGGGAACACGTCCTGCGGCACCAGACCGTACTTTTCCACGAGATTGACCACCATGTCCCACTGGCCGCCGTCGTTCACGGGGGCCTTGAGCAGCTCCTGGACGAGTCGCGAGTCGAGGTCGCGGTCGGCGGTGTCAATCACCTGCTCGAGAAAGTACGACGCCTTCTCCAGCTTGTCGTAGAAGAAGAGGTAGGCCTGCGAGAACTGAAAGTCTCTGGGCTTGATGCTGGAGCTCTTGAGGAGCTGCACGCGGAAGACGTTGGTGGACGCAAACAGCCAGCACCGCCCGGACGACCGCTGGTTGGTCACGGGGGTGTCTTTCTGGCCGTCGTACTTGACGGTGTTGGAGAAGACTGCGGGGTTCTGGTCCCTGAACCGGTCGTCCTTGATGAGCAGCGACTGGTAGTCGGACCGCGACAGCGCTGCCAGCGCCAGCCGGTTCTTGGGCGAGTCCAGAAACGTGGCTCTCCACTCGGCCAGCAGCTTGGCAATGTCCTTCTCGTGGTTGTCTCCATTCAGGTCCAGGCCCTCAATGTCGGGCAGAAACTCGAGCTGGGGGAGGGTGGCGAGGTCTGGAGTGGCTGTGTCTGGGTAGAAGTGCTTCTCCGACACCTTGGAGAGTCTTGCGAGCGACTCTCGGGCGTCTGAATGAGCCTGTTTGGAGGGAGACTGTCCCATTTGTGGCTGCTTCTGCGGGGTGCGAACGGGGTCTGGTGCGAGCAGACTGTTTGAGATTGTTTGGCTGACTAATTTGCCACTGGATGGGAGACGGGAAACCGGCAAAAGAGACCCTTATAAGCCCAGTACAACTCGCGCGACCTTGGCGGTACACGGCGCTTTTTTAAGTTGTAAAGGGTGGAGATTGCGTTATCGGCGCACGTCATGTGGCTGTTGGGGGGGGGCGTTCAAAAGACCAAATGGCGGCCTTGGGACGGCGGGAAAGCGGCTACTTGTGTCTCCCGAGTGTGCTGGTGCAGCCCGCCGCTTTTCCGGGTCGTTTTGTGGCTCCTGGACGACTTTCTGATAGTGACTTCAAGCTGTGGCTGTGTGAAATGTATCGTCATGAGGGCTATCTTGTGTGCTAAAAAAAGCTACACTCTGGGTAGTATGGACGGAGTCCGAATTGAGAATGGAGTTTGGATGATTGTTTGAATTCAGATGATTGTTTGAAGATCCGTTTTGTACGTGTATCAGAAAAGACATGTAGTCAATTTCTAGTCCGGGTAAATGGCAACTGGAGGATATCCAGTGCTGTTTGTCACGTGAAATCACTGTAGCATAGAGCTCACATTAGAAGGTCAAGAACATGATCTAAAGTTGCGAATAAAAATGGAAAATGGCAAATAAAAAGGGGAAACAGATATCACACACTCCATGTGTTTTATTGGAACCTGTTTGATCGTGTTTTGGCCCGGTTTGTGGGTTATCGAAAGGTCCATCAATCTCCGGTTTCAGTTGATTAAACATACAGCTGATAAGTGAGTGTCGTATATTGTCTATTTTTAGCAACCAAAAACGACGCCAAAAGAGATCCATGAATTACCAAAAGCTAGCAATATACGTACAATAGCCATTCCGATCCAACAAAACCGTTTCTACTCTTTTTCTACACTTTTCTACACTTTTCTACACTTTTCTACACTTTTCTACACTTTTCTACACTTTTGTTTTCTGCACTTTTTTTCTCACTATGCTTACTAATAAACGAGCCGCATGTGGTTTGACAGAGAGCTCAGCAGCACCATCTGATATCTGAACCAGACAAGCTACAGCAATACAAGTAGCACCAATCGATTCCAAATCGAATTCTGGACCAGCTGCACTTTTCAGATTTCTCACATCTCTCTCGGAACGCAAATTGAATGGTACGTGGTGGTTCTGCACTGAGAGACGATAAGCCAACCTAGTCTTTCATCCAGCACTACAAAGTGCCAACTAGAGATGTGAAACTGGATAGAAAACTGGACAGAAAACTGGTACCATTCAACTCACAATCGCACTCCGAAACAGATGCACTCTTCAGATTTCGCACAACGCACTCTCCACCTACTACACCCTCAAACTCCTCTCTCCAACCCATGTTACTGATTCTAATGCCTATTTATACCGAATTACTCCTTTTTGTCGTCGCCGCCCTTCTTGACGCCGCCATCCTGCTTGAACTTCTGCGATCGGCTCGTCAGCCGCTTCTTCTTGGGCTTGGCGCCGGGGCCAGAGCCGCCAAACTGCGCCTTTCGCTTCTCGGCCCGCGACTGCCCGGGCTTGTCCACCCGGTTGCTGGGCTTGGCGCCCCGCTGCTTCTTGCCTCGCGCGAGGTTCACCTTGCTGTCCTCCTTCTTGGCTCGGAGACCCTCCTGCACGATGGACTGCACCTGGGCCTTGCCGGCCTTGCCGAGCCGCGCCTGGGCCCGTCCGAGATGCGACCGCTCGTCCCGCGTGAGCCCCTCGGTCTTGGCGTCGCGGGTGCGCTTGAGGTCCGACTGCTTGGACCGGTCCTGGGCGTGCTGGCTCTTGGCGCGCGACACCCGCAGCTTTCGCTTGGTGGTGGTGCTCTTGCTCAGCTCGTTGATGCCCTTGCCGTTGTGCAGCAGCGCCTTGTCCACGCTGGCCGCGTCCTGGAACTGCACGTACGCAAAGCCCTTGCCGACGTTGGTCTTGCTGTCGCGCACGATGCGCACGTACTCGACCTGGCCGCAGCCCGAAAAGGCCTCCCAGAGCGCCTCCTCCTGCTCCTCAAAGTCCAGCGCGCCGACAAAGACGCACCGCTTGTGGTCCTGGACGCCCGGGTGCGCGATGGAGTCGACCCGCAGGTGGTGCGCCTTGAACACGGTGCTGTTGAGCGCCAGCGAGCCCTTGACGGACTTTTTGTTCTTGAACACCACGTAGGCGTTGACCGTGTCGCGCTTGGAGTGGAACTTCTGGGAGATGAACGCCACCTTTCGCGGCAGCAGCTCCGCGAACGAGATGGACCGGAACCGGATGGACGCCACCGTGCCCACGGCCTTGAACAGCTCCTTGAACTGCTTGTACACCTCCTTGTCGGTGATGACTGCGCAGGGCACGTTTCCGACAAACACCGTGTAGTCGGCCTTGTCCAGCTCCTTGTTGGCGGCCTCGAGCTTCTTCTTGGTGGCCTCGTCCACGTCCAGCTCGGGCTCCGAGTCCGACTCGTCCGCCTCAATCTCGTCCTTGGTGGCTGCGGCAACCGCGGGAGCCTGCTCGTCCTTGACCACCTCGTCCGCCAGCTTGGCCATGTACCGGTCCTCGACGTCGGCAGACTCGTCCTGGTCGATCTTCTTGGCCTTCTTGGACGGCTTGGCGGCGATGATTGCGGCCACCTCGTCGTCCACGTCCATATCCGAGTCCGAAGCCTCGCTCTCCTCGTCGCTGTCTTGCTTGGTCTCGTCCTTGGGCTCGGTCACAGCGGGGGAAACCTCCTCGGTTTTCTTTTCCGGTCGCTCGGGCCGCTCGGGCTTCTTGAGGGGACCGCTGGAGCTGGCAAAGAGGCCTGCAAGTCCTGTATTTTCCTTGGTGGTCGTCATTGTGTGTTGGAGGGTTGATTTTCGCTGGCGAAATATGATTCTCTCGGGGAAAAAAAAAAAAAAAAACGCTTGCATGTGGGAGGCACGATGTCCAACGTGTGACAGACTGGGAAACGAAGGTGTAGAATGAGAAATAAAAGGGAGTGGCGACAATAGCAGGGGTGACGTGACACGCTGGGTGTAACACCCTCGATGCCAACGCCACCTTCCTCTGCCAAACTACATACTGTCCTGTCCTTTTCTGGACTTGCAGTGTGTGTGTGTGTGTTTTAAGCCGCCCTCCCAAAACAGACCACACCCAACCCACATAGACTGCCCAACATACAGCGCAGTCTACTCATAACCTATATCGTCCAGGCAAACAAGAAGAAGAAAAAAAAAGGAGGGTCGGGACGCTACAACAGACCCCAGGTGACCCACCACACCGTCTCTGCCGCCGCTCCCCGTCTCTCGCTTCCGTAGCTCCAGCAACAGAGCGACGTTGCATTGTCGCTAGCTACTGTCAGCCAATGGGTGGCGGTGCATACGTGGTGGGGGGAAGAAGGGAACAGACAGCCTGAAAACGGCCCTAGAAGCACAGAAACAGTCGCGTGGGCGCAAGGAGACGACGGACACAAAAAGGTGGGCCCGGATTGTGCGACTTTTGTGAATTTATTTTTTGTTCACCACAGGGCGCATGTGGTGGGCCCGGGTCGAAAAGAGGTGGGTTTGGAGTGTCACGGTGTGTGTGTTCTGCCGCAGTGTGAAAAGAGGCGTCGTTGGGTCGAGGGTTTGTAAAGTGGTGGAAAAAAGGAAAAGGAAAAGGAAAAGGGAAAGAAAAAAAAAAAGACGGGAGCAAGCTAGGCTGGCAGGGGGAGTTGGGCGGGAAAAAGGAGGTGCAAACGGGAGCCAGCCGCGACGGCGAGACCCGTGGGCCCGGCAGCAGCCCGCCACCAGCGCCAGATGCGTGCTTGCAGCGCCGTGGCTCCAGTGCTCCCCGTGCTCCCATAACCTGCCCTCTCTCTCCGCACGTCTTGTATGCACTCCAAACCTACACCCTAGAGTGCATGGTGGAAAAAGACTTGCGTTGTTATCAACACTGAACAACAGGGTGCACCTCGACCAAACGAGTCCTGTCTCCGGCACCACTAGATAACGAAAGCAGCAATTGATGACCATCAACGACGACGACATGGTCACGTCCCCGCTATCCGAGCTCGACTCCGAGGCCATGCTGGATTTGCAGCGGGCCGAGGACGAGGACGACCCAGCCAACGGACGCTCCACCGAAAACAACGTCGCTGCCGCCAAACACAGAAGCCTGCCGCCAGCTGACGACCACGACCACGACGCGGACCGCACCGCCACCCGCGACTTGTCGCCCGCGTCCACAAACCCGCCGGCAGACACCCCCACTCTAGACCTCCACACAGCAGCAGCAGCAGCAGCAGCAGCCCCAGCGCCGTCCCCGAGTCCCGCCAAAAACTCGGATGCGGCGTCGCACGAGCCGCCCACAGACACAGACGCGCTGGATGCGCCAGCCTCGGCGGCCCACTCGACGCCGCCGTCCACCAACGGCAAGGCCCACAACCTGCTGAATCCAGCGGACCTCAGCGACGACTCGTCCGAGCTCAGCGAGCTGGAGGACTCCGAGGCCGAGACCGAGCGTCTGTATCTCAACGATCTCGTCGACGAGGAGGAGGAGTCTTTCAAGCGCCGTCGCGAATCTTCGTCGGAGGACTACATCCGGCAGATGAAGCGCGAGCGCGAGGAGGATGACGAGCGGGACATCAAGAGGGCGAGGGTGAATGGCGGCGCTACTGGCGGCGACGACGCCGATGACGACGACGACGACGACGACGACGACGACGCCGATGCCGACGTTTATGTCGACGCGGAGACCGAAGCCGAAGCTGACACCACCGCCCGCATGGATGTCGACACCACAGCCACAGCGGACGTGGGCAACGACACCAGCGTTATCACGGCTGGCCCGATCACCGAAGCATTCGACAACTCAGCGCCCCTGCCAGTGCCCGTGGAAGACGTGCTCGAGAAGGAGACTAGCGAGGAGGAAGAGGCAGCGGCAGAGGCAGAGGCGGAGGCGGAGGCGGAGGCGGAGGCAGAGGCAGATGCAGAGGCAGAGGCAGAGGCAGAGGCAGAGGCAGAGGCAGAGGCAGAGGCAGACTCAAAGGCAGATACTGATGCCCAGAGCGCAACAACCACAGCACCCTCTTTGGCCAACGACGAGGCTGCAGATGACGCGGAGGACCCAAGGGACGTCAAGCCCGAGGAGACTGACCCCGACGCCATCACTCACGACGATGCTACCACCTCAGTTCCCACACCACTTCACCAGACCGAGCCCTCTGACCAGGAACACGAAGATGACGAAGAGAAGGACGACAAGGAGGACGATGGAGATGACAAGGAGGGCGAGGATGGCGAGGAGGATGGCGAAGAGGACGGAGAAGAGGACGGAGAAGAGGACGGCGAGGACGGAATGGACTGTGAAGACGACGAGTCCAAGGACGCCCAGGGCGATGGGGACAAGATAGATCTCCGTCCAGCGGCAATGACGGCGTTGGCAGAAATCGAGGTGGATTTTGCGCTGCTGCGTGACTTTCTGTTCAAGGAGAAGATGGCTGCATTCGAGGTGGAGATGGAGCTGTGTGTCAAGGGCACCCATCCAGAGCTGCATTCGGTCTACGAGCAGATTTCCAAGCTCCGGGACGACAAGATCAAGCTAGCAAAGACGCGGCGACGATACAGACTCAAGTGCATCAACAATCAGACCAGGGCGTCGCGAGTCCAGACCCACCAGCAGTTTCTCAAAGATCAGGGAGACGCACGTGCAGGCCTGCTGCTCAAGACTACAGAGGAGTGGTACCGTGTCAACCGAGAACGGAGAGCTATGGATCTCATGGTTCCAGATTACGGATACGTGGTGCCAGAGAAGCGTGCCGAGCAGGTCATTCAGCGCAATGCCCAGGTGCACGAAATCTCGCTACTTTCTGGCATCTCCAAGTATGTTGGTTTCCCAGCAGCTCCTGTCATTTCACAGGCTACAGATGACGAGACCAACCACGACATGGCCGCTCTTGGACTACAAAGACCACACGTGCCCGTGTTTGTGCCTCAGGGCATTGCACCTTCTGTAGTAGCAGCACAACAAGCACAGCTACAACAGTCTCTACCGCCTCCCCAACCTCAGGCCCAGCCCCAACCTCAACAGCAGCCTCAGCAGTTATCTCAGCAACAACAACAACAGCAGCAGCAGCAGCAACAGCAGCAACAGCAACAGCAACAGCAACAGCAGCAGCAACAGCAGCAGCAACATCAACAGCAGCAGCAACATCAACAGCAGCAGCAACAGCAGCATCAGCAACAGCAGCAGCAGCAGCAGCAGCAGCAACAGCAATCACATCAACCCTCGCAGCAGCCTGCCCCTCAGCAACATACCCCACAGCCGCAGCTACCACCACACCGAGTGAATGGCCACGAGCAACACATGCCTCTCCCCTTAGGCGCCCCGTTGATGATGCAGCACCCCATGTATCAGATTCCGCCAATATACGGGGGCTATCAGTACCAGGTGCCCTATTACCAGGGTGCCAACCTTCTTCCGCCACCACAATCCATGTATGGACACCCACAAATGTACGGACAAGTACTTCCACCTCCATACATGTACCAGAAGCGTGACGAGAAGGAGCAAGGTTAATGGTAGTGGCTCCAACACATTCACGAACTTTCAGCCGCATCGACCTGCTGATGTTCATCTTGGCTCGTCTGCTACATGTTATCTCTTCATACAGGATGGCAGTATCATAATTTATTGTAATATATGGTGTATAATATGTGTTTAGTAGCCTTCTATAACGTTTGATTTCATGTCTCAATTGGTGCCTGAAATGAGTGCAGTAATTGCAAAAGTTTCAGTGTAGCCGCACGATCATTTTTGTGACAAAAAATTACAAAAAATTCTATTTTTTTCAAAAAAAAATTGATATACAAAATTTACAAATACTGACAACAATTGTGTTGGCAATTCCACTGCAATTCTCATGTAGTAGTATTTCTTGCTCGTCAGGGATCACCTTTCACGCTCTACAATGACTACAGTTTTTCTTGTATAAATATCTATTCTATATTACACTCAACCGTAGTGTTGAAAACGGCAGCCGTGAGTAGTTAGTGCTTTTCCTTGTCATATGTTTGCAAAAGAAGCATCTACTGAGCAGACACAAGAGCCTGCTCAACGTCCTTGAGGAGATCCTCCTTGTCCTCAATTCCGACGGAGAGTCGGACGAGGTTATCGTAGACACCGGAGGCCTCTCGGGCCTTGACGTCAATACCAGCGTGGGTCATGGCGGCGGGGACCTCACAGAGAGACTCGATTCCGCCAAGAGACTCGGCAAGAGTGAAGATCTTGGTAGACTGGCAGAACTTGTTGGCAGCCTCGGCTCCGCCCTTGATTCGGAAAGAGATCATGCCACCACCAAGACCGTTTCGGTGCTGTCGCTGGACAAGCTCCCGTCGGGGGTGGGACTCGAGACCGGGGTAGTTGACGGCCTCGACGAGATCGGACTTCTCGAGGAGCTCGGCAATGGCCTGGGCGTTGTTGGCAGCGGCGCCAACTCGGATGTGGAGGGTCTTGACACCTCGGTGGGCGAGCCACGAGTCAAAGGGAGAGGGGACGGCGCCAATGGCGTTCTGGAGGAACCGGAGTCGCTCGTGGATCACGTCGGAGTTGGTGGCAGCGACACCCATGACAACGTCCGAGTGGCCGTTGATGTACTTGGTCACGGAGTGCACGACAATGTCGGCTCCGAGGGTCAGGGGGTTCTGGATGTAGGGGGAGAGGAAGGTGTTGTCGACGACGAGGTAGAGGGGCTGCTCGGCGGATCGGGCCTCGTTGGCCTTCTTGACGATGGAGGCCACCTTGGCAATGTCGGTGACAGTGAGGGTGGGGTTAGAGGGGGACTCGATCCACACGAGTCGGGTCTCGGGCCGGATCAGAGACTCGAGCTCCTCCTCGACGGCGTTGGAGAAGGTGGTCTCGACGCCGTGGGCGTTGGCGACCTTGGAGAAGTATCGGTGGGTGCCTCCGTAGACGTCGCCAATGGACACAACGTGGGAGCCCTGGGCGAGCGACTGCAGGATGGTGGCAGTGGCGGCGGAGCCGGAGGAAAAGGCAAGGCCGAACTTACCCTGCTCGAGGGCAGCGACGGCCTGCTCGAAACCGTCTCGGTTGGGGTTGGCCGACCGGGAGTACTCGTACTCTCCAACTGGCTGGGCAGCGGCACTCTGGGCAAAAGTGGTGGACAGAGAGATGGCGGGGATGACGGCGCCGGTGGTCTTGTCGTGGGGGGCACCAGCGTGCACAGCGAGAGTTCCGAATCCAGACATTGTGTGTGTTGTGTGTGGGTTTTTAGGGGGGGTTGAGATGTAGGGTTGCACAAGAAGGAAATTTGAATGCGGTTATGTAGTCTGCAAGGCGCATTTAGGTTTCAGATTTTTTTACTTCGGTGTGCTTCGAAAGAGCTTTCTGGAAAGGTGGTGAAATCGCACGTGATGCACGCTGCTGGCGGGCTGCTGGCGGCTAAATGCGCGGGCTGCGTCGTCTGCGGTGCCTGCCTCGTTGCCGTGGCGCTGCCATTGCGTTTCCGCGCCGCTGTGCCGTCTCTTTTTAGCCGGTTTCTGGAGCCGTTGAACTTAGCGCAAGCCACAGGGGGGGGCTCCTTGGAAGCGGCTGAACGGGGTTTGGGGCCTAGTTTCGCGCCGTGGACGTCTCGCCCCGGGCCTCTTTGCGCCATTATTAATCGTCTCACTCGCAGACCCCTCTTGGTTCGGTTATCGGAAAGGTTTCGGCGCAGCGGGATGCGACAGCGGACTTGGCGGACGTCTTGCCAATGGCAGCGAAGGGCTGGGAGAGTTGAGGCGAGTTTGGGGTGAGTTGAGGTCGCTTTTGTGTTGCAGATGGTGACGCCGCTTGTGTCGCAGTCAGTGACGCAATTGCAGGGCCAATCTCCTCGCTGCTCCTACCACTGCTCCCACCAGAGGCCCCTCCCTTTCCTCTTCCCACTGTTTTGATGTCGAATGCCGTTGGCCAAACTCTGAAAGTGTTCCAGAAGAGAACGTTGGGTTTTCACGTCAGCAGAGGCAGGACAAGGCGATCTGGTCGGGTTGGGAGGTCCGGCTGACTAAGGGCAAAGACGCGGACTAGTCGTTTCGGGATAAATTGCAGATTTGGCAAACATTTGTTTTCAATACTGTTGACTATATCTTGGTCTATTGTACGTAGACTAAGTGCAGCTTTTTCACCCCTTGTGCTCTCCTTGTTTGACACATGACGTGGACTGCATTTACTTGCGTATACTGTACGTACAGTAATGCCACACGATACTTTTGTCTTCCAACAGCACAGTGTATTTGGGCGTATACTGGTATACTGGGGGGGCTAGAGAGACGTGAGTGGTACCATTATGTTCGCACAGTCATTCTGCGCAAAACGCACTCTTTGGAATTTTCAAGGGACTCTTGGAATTGTAATTGGAGACCCTAAGATGGGTTCAGTCTCAGTAGACTAACTAGACTCGACCTGTAAGGTGCGTGGAAAGTCTACACACTGAATTAGCATAACGGTCTGGACTGAAGAAGAAAAAAAAATCAGCTTTTCATCAAAAATTTGAACAATTTCTGTGTTGATTTCTGTGTTGATTTCTATGATTTCTCTGTTGACTTCTGTGTTGACTGATTGGAATAAATTTCCCCGTATTAATCCCCACAGACGTAATATGGGTGCAATTTCAAATCCAGCAAATCACAACACCCTAGGTGCATGTATACCTGCACGTAGTTGCAGTCATGCCTCTTTGGTAAACTCTCAATAGTACCCCAAAACAGCACATTCCAAAATGTCTCTGGAAGACTTAAGAGACGACATGTTTGCACCATTAGAATCAGAATCGAATTTCACGTCTATTGCAATTTTCAGATTTGTTCCAACGTTTCTACTGCAGCTTTTACAGCGGCAACTGCTCCCTTATAAAGTATAGTCAAACTAGTGCTCAAAATAGAACACTACTACTGACAAACAAGGTTCGTATGCATGTACGAGGTGATGCCCCAAAAAAAAGAATGAATGATGACCTCAACTTGATCTCACCAATTTTTGGAATTATTAAAATTTAACCATTAATTCAGTTGCAGCTCTTATGTTTCTCCAGATTGAACACAAAATCTCTCCTGTAGCTGTCGTTGTATGTGTTTCAGATGACATTCTCTATGTTAGCAATCAACAGTTTATAGCTATGCATGGGACGATGCATGGTCATATATAGGACCCTCCCTCCAAAAGACGCTGTGGTGGAGATTTGGGAAATCCAAGAACGCCATTATCTCCCGATTTTTGCTCCGAACACAACGGTGCCGCTCACCGCTCCCCAGCTCTCCATTCCACCGACTTGAAGTGCATTGTTTTGAACCAAAACCTACACACCTGTATCACTTCAAAACACACCCTAATTGCATCATTGCCATCTCCACAAAGTAGACGAAAACCTCCAAAACCGCTCAAAACAAACGCACTGCCCGATTCACACCACCTCCCTCTACCAAAAACGCTCTTTGAATATTGGAAAACACGCCCAGAAAACGCGTTATCGACAAACACGTGACCTGGAGATGACCCGTGCATAATGGCCGCATAATGACCGCATCTAGTCACAGGGTCGAAGCTTGCTGAGGGGTGTTTCACAGTCTTCAATTGGGCGTTTTGGTGGGTTTTTGAGCAAAAAAATCTGATAATCGTAATGGGCAAACAATTGCGCACCCATTGCAACTTTCCCCGAGCCCAAAACTCCACTCCTTGACCGTTTGATTTCTACGATTGCTACGCCGTCTTGTTCCGAGATGAGCTTATCCGAGAGACTGTCTTGCTACTCACACTCCGTAAAGCTGTCTCTCTCCAAGCGCAAACTACCTAGTCAGTAGCATCTACACACACACACACACACACACACCCGCACCAACCGCAACTATCATGACCAAGTACACTTTTGAATGGTGAGTTTCTGCTGAATGGCTTTGGAAAACAAGACGTGAGCCTTGAAGACCTCCTGCTAACCGCTAGGCCCCACGGAGGCACCGACGTCTACGTCACAGGCACCTTTGACAACTGGAAAAAGACCGTCAAGCTGGACAAGAGCCCCGCGGGCCACTCCAAGACGGTGGAGATCCCGCGGGAAAAGACCGAGTTCAAGTTTGTCGTGGACGGCAGCTGGCAGGTGGACGAGTCTGCGCCCAGCGAAAAGGACGCCCAGGGAAACCTCAACAACGTGCTGTTTTTCGCCGCCGGTGACCTCCACAATGTCACCCAGGACATTCCCGGAGCGTTCCCGGGCGCCGCTTCCCCCACAAACACCACCCACGATCTGCGGCCCTCGCATCTGGACCCGCGAGCGGCCCACAGGCTGGAAGACACTCTCGAGACCAAGCGAGAGGCCGTTTCCGGAGGCCTAGTGGACCCAGCTGCGGCCGATTCGGGCTCTGGTACCTCTTCCAGGGCCACGCCCGGACTTTCGCAGCTCCAGAAGGACGAAAAGGCCGAGTTCTCGTCGGCCACTGTGCCTGCGGCGTCCACGACCTCGCAGCACGAGCCCGTGACCCACGATCTGCGGCCCTCGCATCTCAGCTCCAAGGCAGCCAGCAAGCTGGGAAACGTCCTCGACGCCAAGCAGCAGGCCGTGGACGGCGGTCTCGTGGAACCCATCGACGCCTCGGGACAGTCCAGAGTCGTTCCCTCCCGAGACGTCAACTCCAACGTGCCTGAGACCCGCAAGCAGCCTGCAGACCACGATCTCAAGCCGTCGCATCTCAGCCACCGGGACGCGGACAGACTGGAACACACTCTGGAGACCAAGCACGAGGCTGTTTCCGGCGGCTCGGTCGTCCCCAAGTACTCCGAGAACCCGATCCCTGCGGCCTCCACAACCTCGCAGAAACAGCCAGTCTCGCACGACTTGCAGCCCTCCCATCTGGGCTCCAAGGCCTCGGACAAACTCAACCACGCCATTGAAATCAAGCACGACGCCATTGAGCACGGCAAAGTGAACCCCGTGGACCAGTTTGGCGGCTCTCGGGCCGTTCCGTCCAACCCTGCCTCTGATTTGCCCGTTTCAAAGGCGACTTCCTCTTCAAAGTCGACTTCCGCGTCAAAGTCGACTTCCGCTCCAAAGTCGTCTCAGCCCGAAACTCACGATCTAAAGCCGTCTCATTTGAGCAAGGGAGCTGCCAGCAAGCTGGAACACACTCTGGAAACCAAGCACGAGGCCGTGGCTGGCGGATCCGTGGTTCCCAGCTACTCGGACCCCATTCCTGCCGCCTCTACCACGTCCCAGAAGGAGCCTGTCACCCACGATCTGCAGCCCTCTCATTTGGGCAACAAGGCCGCCAGCAAACTCGACCACAATCTCGAGTTTAAGCAGAATGTAGTCAACTCTGGCCGGGTTGATCCAGACAAGCTTTAAGGAGTACAGAGCAGTTGAATGGTGATTTTTTCTGATTTTTTTGAGTTGAGTATCGACAGCATAGCTTTAGTTTGTATAAGCAATGATGATAGTTTGTTTTGGCCACTTGAGAAGGTCTCTGAATAACTGTTGGAGTGTGTTTAGGAGTAATGTAACATAATCAACTGACGCTCTCATCTGCTACGTACAAGTCATTTTCAATTAGAGGTTGTTATCTCTGACTGCTTTTTTTTTATATTATTTTTAAAATCATTTATTTTTTATTATTTTTTAATGAAAACATTTAAAATCATTAATTACTCGTCTCATGCGCCTGACTTGACATAAGGACCACCCTACTCTCAACTGCACCACACAACTGCGTGAACAATGCCCAGATGGAAGCAAAAATCCGTTAGAAATCATAAGAATCAAATTCTCAACCAAATGCACTTTTCAAAATTCTTGTGGGCCAAAAACTGTGTATTTTAGAGTCCCCTACATAAGACGAGTGATAAATTATTTTAAATAAAAAGAATTAAAAAAGAATTAAAAAAGAATTAAAAAATACTATGAAAAAAACACTCTCCCTTTATCTCAGATCACAACTTTACACAACCATCAAACATGGCACTTCAAAAAGAGACGTAAAATGAAAATATTGAAATTCCAAAGAGTGCGTTCTTCTCTAGATGCGTTTCTGAATCCATTGGTACCATCTATTTCGCCATAGCCACCCCCAAAGCTGTATTCGACTTGATCAGATTCACCTTGTGTCATATAACCATAGTCACGCATCGGCAATAGCCATAATGACTGAAACTCATCAACAAATATACAACAAACCCACAACACCTACAACACAAACCTACACTCGTATAATTAACAGGTAATGTACATTACTTTTATTTTGGGGACACTCAAGAGAAATGAGAGCGCGCTTAGTCGAACAGACCGAAGCCCATGTCGTCGTCGGACTCCTCCTTCTCCTCCTCCTTCTCCTCGGCAGCGGGGGCGTCGGAAGAAGCAGCGGCGGCACCACCAGCAGCAGCGGGGGCGGCGCCACCGGAAGGAACGGAAGCGAGCTTCTCGGTACCCTCGGCAACGAGCTCGGAGACAGACTTGCCCTCGAGGTCCTTGAGAAGGGTGGCGACTCGCTCGGAGTCAACCTCAATACCGACGGAGGAGATGACCTTCTCGATGTCGGCGGCAGAGGGGGAGGCGTTGCCAGCGGCGTTAAGCAGGAGGTAGGCAGCGAGGTACTTCACTTTTGTTAGTATGTTTTTTGGAGTTTTTTGGGGGGGTTTTGATCGACCAGGAGGTCTCGCAATGCGAACAGAAAAAACGGTCGGAGAAGACACCTGTTGCGAGAAAAAAAAATCACAGAGGGTGCAGTCGTCGTCGCGCCATGCTGGCAGTCGTATCGCTTCAGTCGGTTTGGGGGCAGATACTCACTTGTAAATAATCAAATTAAGCGTAAGCAGACTATCTCTTGAGAAGAAAAATTAAGAATGATTGATTTTGAAAAAGAGCCTCGCACATAAGGTTCAGAGTCGCATGCTCCCAATCGGGTCGTCTTTGGCACTCGTCGGCTAGCCCTAACAACCCTAACGCAGTCACGTGTTGGGAGTTCCAAAACGGAACCACTCACTCCCAACCGAAAAGAAAATCAACCACCTCAAAGTCTTTTCTTACACACATCAAACGACAAAAATGGCTGACGCTAGTGCTGGTAGGTATTGACGATAAACGAGGAATCTGGATAGACGACGTCCGAGAATGCGACGGCCAAGACGGAGAGAAACCCCAATGCGACGTCCCGGCGGGACAGGTGTGGTGTGACAGGTGTGTGGTGGGCTTGCAGGTGGTTTGGCCAAAATGTTTCAACGGCCATGTCGTGACACAAACAGCCCATGGAAGGACACGACACTCGACGGGAATGCTGATCTGGCGATTTGTGCGCGCTGTGTCCGGAAACTGTTCGTCAACGAGGATATCGTCTTTGTGCGTGTTCCCGCCGTATCTGTTTCCCCACAGTTGTGCTGATTGATGATTTGGCCCCCTTCCTCTCCATGTGTGACGACAAAGCAAACAACCTTTGGCCTGAAAACACCTGCACCTTCAACCCACACAAACACAAACACAAACCGACACTGTTTGGTTTAAGCGTTGGTTTCTTATCCTAAACTTGGCAATCGCACTCTCTGCTCGCACTCTCTGCTCGCACGCTCTCTACCAGTTACTCATGTCCATCACATGAACCCATCTAACTCAGAATCCCGAAAGGCTCGAACTTACAAGAAGTTCTCCTACCGAGGCGTTGACCTCAAGGATCTCCTCGAGGTCTCCACTGATGAGTTCAAGGAGCTCGTCGGTGCCCGAGCCCGAAGACGGTTCAACCGAGGTCTTAACAAGAAGCCCACTATTCTCATCAGCAAGCTCCGAAAGGCCAAGCTCGCTGCCGGCCCCAACGAGAAGCCCGCTATTGTCAAGACCCACCTCCGAAACATGATCATCTTCCCCGAGATGATTGGTTCCGTCGTTGGTGTCTACAACGGTAAGTCCTTCACCACCGTTGAGGTCAAGGCCGAGATGATTGGCATGTACCTTGGTGAGTTCTCCATCACCTACACCCCCACCCGACACGGCCGACCCGGTGTCTCCAACTCCAAGTTCATCCCCCTCCGATAAGTTTGAGGTATGCATTGGTAATAAAAATATGTATTGTATGAGCAAGTTTGAGAGTAGAATGATCGTAGGTTGTTGTATGAGGTGCTTTCTGGTAAACTGGAACTGATTTCTTAAATAATAAAGAAACAAGAAATAAAAGCCAACCCCAAGAATTAGTTTCAAGATACAGCCATTATGAAACCGATTTATGATAGCTGTTATTGATAAATGTGATAATAAACATCACTTTGTGGACAAAGTGTTGGTGGAATCGTTTTTTCTACAAATTGAAGTTTGAATGTTCATTAGTCATCAAAGTTTGTCAATGATCAAATAATAGACATTTTGGATGAGCTATAAGACGCATTTTTGGGCCGATTAAAAAGCTGGCTAGTTCATATGAACCGTATGACTTCACTAAGTCGATTCATTTTGTCATTTATGAAAATATCGTGTTATTCAAGTGTACAACTGGGTCAGTTCTAATCTCTGCCATACAGTTGACCTTACGGAAGACAATGACTGGAAACGTGTTTTTCTCATCTTTGAGAACTTCCAGTAGATTCAGGTACAGTCTGTACAGTCTATACTCTGTAGTTTCTGTCGTTCGGATTCTCAACCTGCTACTTTTCTCTTTCACATGTACATCTTCATTTGGTTAAGCTGCATCAAACGAAGCATCCCACAAGTCCTATAAAAACAGACAATATCTTTAACGTGCAGAATCTGAGAAGTGTCTTCAGTTCAAAATACCATTCTAAATACACTGGTATCTCTCTAGATTCTCAATCTATCCTCCTGGTTGAATTGCTGTTCAGAAACAAAGGTTATACTTGACCATTGCCTTCACTTGTGGATATACGTCATTTCAACACGAAACTCGACGTAGACTCAGTTATTCTTTTCAGTATTCGATTCTGAATACAACAAGGTCAGTTGCATTTATCCAGACCCTTTAAACGGTCATTTATACCATTTCTTCGACCAAACCACCATCGTGAACTCTGGTCATCTCTCTGATTCCCAATACAATGTCTATTGTTGTCGTTAGTTCGCCATGGTAAAATATCAGCCAATGGTTATCCATTGATGGCCTAATCTGGCCAGAAGAACATCAATAAATGCCGTAAGACAAAAAAAAACAAGTACACTGATGCACATGCAATATCATGAACTGATGTTTATTTGCATCCTGAGACAGGTACACAACTTTTACACTGTTTTTTGGATCAAATGTAAACAGACAGGCAAATATGCTGGAACTGATCTCTAGTCTACTTCTGTACAGAGTACTTGTTTGCTATCTTGTTGCTGATATCTCTGTGGTATCTTTTGATTGCCATCCCAAGTGCTCGGACACTTTTGTCCCCAAACAGCACCCTGCAAGTTTATCGACAGTTGAGAAGTGGCAAAACAAACGACAGCTCCACATCTGGTTTCTTTTTTTCTGGACTAATCGAGTTGTCGGGCATTGTCGAACCGTCGAAAAAAAAACACTGTTTCTTATTAGCGAGGTTGTTTGGGTTCGTTCCCAGGAAAGAAAGAAGGAAAGAAAGACGCCTTTTCACAGTCGAGGTGGTACGGTTCGGTTTGCCAGCAAAGAGTCGCTGTCTGTACCGAGAACAGGTACGCCGTATTGTCGTTAGCCTAGTCTAGCGGCAACTATAACGCTTAGTCCACCGGTAGTCTAGTGAAACCTATCTGGCGGTTTGGAAGCAACGGAATCGAGACTTTCAGCGAGCAGCCAAAGAGCCGAGCTTTGGAAATCACGTTTTGGCGGCCCTGGATCCGTCCAGCAAGAGGTGCTGGATGACGATATCAGCCCAACCACGTGGCTTGCAACCAGTATGCGGTCTCCGCGGAAGAGCGACAGACATTTGCAGGTCACGAAGCAGTGTTTAATTCTAAGCCGGATAGATTTTTGTGCGTGTGAAAAGAATAGGAAGCGACAGAGACTGGCTATCTGACCCGACTATCTCTCTGCCTTTGGAGATAATGTCTTGGAAAAGAAGACAAAAGTGAAAACGTAAAAAAAAGAAGAGACCTTCTTTGGAAACGAAGCGCTCTTGAGTGCATAAGCCAGCGGAAAAACGCTTGGGTAAGAGTCAACATTGCTTGGCCTGCGGCGGCTGCAGTGGTTACGATTCTGGCTGCGGTTATGTCGGGCCATCCGCAGGCACCGGTCTTGGCGTTTAGATCGCGTCATATGCGGATACGGGTTGCTCTTGCTACTGTGCTGTAGACTGGATTGTATGGGTTCAGAAGGCTCCTCTTGGCTCCAGCTGACCCCCACTCAAAGCACCGACAATCAACTGTCTTTTCTTCTGGCTGAAAGTTAGCCAGTACTCCCACAGTACTCTCACAGTGCTCTTTGCAGACTCCATAGAACATTGCTCGATTCAACCGTCTGGTAGTGCATGCATCGCTCCCTACATCACCCCATTTGTAACCCTCAAACAGCTATAGATCCAAAGGCCAGATAATAGCTCACGCTCCGAGCACTCTGCGAACGGCTGCTTGCATCCAAAGCGCTCCTCCACCCTCTGCACCTAGCCGTTTCCCGGTACCTGAGTACCTGAAGACCCCCTTGTCGTCGCCCGGTGGCTCCTTTGTCATCGCTGGTGGCTGCAGCAGCGATACTGCTCGGTTCCTGGGTGTCTTTCCCTTGTACAGCTCCACCCTAATCTCGCGGAGCTGCTGCTGCTGCCGCTGCTGGGGGGAGGATGCTGCCCGGATTTTCTTTTTCCTGCAAATCAACCCTACAGTAGATTTTCAAATGCGAAGCAGCACCGCCGATCTCCCCCTTCCCAGCTCCAGAGCCATGTTGTGTCCGAGAAGCGGTTGCAAAACACTTTTGGGTGATGTAGTGTGTCGAAAGTCGGGTTTGTGAGGTTTTGGGCAGTTAATTCGATCGAAATGGGTTCAAATACCGTCTCTATCGACTCCGCCTAGGTGGTCTAGTCTCTTCAGACGGCTAGTCTAGTCTATTCCTCAGAAAATAGTGTCTTGTATTGGCTTTCCGTGCGAGGCTTAATGGGGTAAAAGCATGAGCCTGAAAGCCTGCTTTATCGCGAACAGGTCCTCTCTGAGGAACGCTGTAGTTGAGCCACTGAAAAACCCAAGAGTGCGT
Source organism: Yarrowia alimentaria (assembly GCA_900518985.1). NCBI lineage: Eukaryota > Fungi > Ascomycota > Dipodascomycetes > Dipodascales > Yarrowia > Yarrowia alimentaria. The sequence goes on from ULGN01000001.1 coordinate 2,031,589, forward strand.
TCTGCTGGAAATTCGCTGGCGAACGCACTGGTACCGCTCACTCGTCCAGAAATCAACCCCACAGACGCTCACCCTGTGTTATCATAAGAGCCGGAGATGTGCAGCGCATCATCGTTAATGAACGCCCCGAAGACCCTAATGACCCCCCCGCTGGTCCCCTTTCTGAGTCATTAAGCCCAGGGCGAGAACCCAAGACTTTGATTGCCGATCGCTCGTTTTCCCCGTCTGGGAAACTGCCGTTCGGATTGGGGGAGAAGATCAAGGGGAATCAAGGGGTATGGGGCGCCGTAGACGCCGGATCCACGTCTGCGGATAATTAGAGCTGCATAAGGCCGACAGGAGCGATAGGCCTATGATCTTCGCGAGTGAGCTCCCCGCCAGAGCCCTTTTTTTTTGGCCCAAAATCGGAACCAAAAAAACAGAGAAAAAGGGTTAAGGCTGGGTCAATCGCCAGAGCAACGAACAATGGACAAACAGTTTTGTCTGCTTTTTTAAAAAAAACGCCTCGTAGGGCTCTTCGGTATCTTCGCGCCCATTCGCTCGACGACTCCTTTGTTTTTTGATATTTTTTTTGGTGGTTTTTTTGATTTTTCGTTTTTTCCCGAATGTGCCTTGCCCACCTTGGAACGGGTACCCGCATGAAGTTTGGCCACCGTGATCAATCTCGAAGAAAAAAAGAAAATACTGGAGGCAGAAAAACACACATTTATGCGGGGGGAAGGGGGTTTTGATGGAGTGGAGAGGTTTGGGGGTGTGTTGAGGGTCTGTATTTGTGTTTCTCAAGTCATCTTTCCCCTTGGAAGCTGGTTTCTCTCTTCTACTAGTGATCCCTCCGTTGAGATGATATCACCAAGGTAAGGTAAGGTAAGACACCCAGAGAAGTTCAGAACTCCAGAACAGAAGTAAACTCGAAAACCCCCAAAAACCTCAACCGTCGGTCGGGTCGTGCAGCTGTCATGTGGCCTTGTTTCCTCGCCCTCAGGTCCCCCGGCTCCACGTGCAAATGGGCCAACATTGGGTCGCTTTACCTTCACCTTACTTTTTCATCTACACTAATTTGGCCGATCCTTGACTGCCAACTTTCTTTTGAAGGTACGAGCTCCTCGACCCGAACAACCGTTTGGGCAGCCCTTTCACGGCGCCCCCCTGCCGGTTTCAGGAACCCAGGCACAAAAACAATGGAGCGCCGTGCGCAAGATAGAGCTAATGAGTCTCGGGACCTGCTTTTCGAGCGCTACAGCAAAAGCAACAGCTGCTGGGTCCGGTTGGCAGATGGGTGGTCCGCTCTGTCCAGATACCCATACCACTTTCACTTTCTCCCGCTATCTGCACCCAGGCACATCCAATGATCTACGGCACCTCTCTCCTAATGCGCGGATTTGGAGCTTCTAGACGGCTAGAGATCGTCAAGGTACGCTGTATTAGGTTCCCTTGCCGTAACCACAGGCCCGGAGGCACTGTACGTACCTGTAGGCTAATCGTGGGCCCAGCAGGTCGAGCCGCTGGACGCCTTTCTCGCAGCGCTATATAAAGACCCCCCCGGGGCGCCCTCCAGTCTTGCTCCTCACCAGTTCCCTCTCAGTCCTCCTCCCACACCCCCTACACAACACTCCACAATGCAGTTCTCCGCCGTTCTCCTCGCCGCCATCGCCGCCGTTGTTGTCTCCGCCCAGGCCGAGCAGCCCGAAGACATGAACCTGACCATCCAGGCTCCCTTCTTCACCATGGGTCTTGTCATCACCGAGCCCAACGGAGAGGTGCGAACCGTGGTTGTCACCGAGACCGCCCCCGTCCCCACCTCCACCGAGGCCAAGCCCACTTCCACCGAGGCTCCCTCCACCTCTGAGGCTCCTGCCACTTCTGCTGCCCCCACTACTTCTGAGGCTCCCACCACCTCCGCTGCTCCTGCTACTTCTGAGGCCCCTACTACTTCTGAGGCCCCTACTACTTCTGAGGCCCCCACTACCTCCGCTGCTCCCACCACCTCTGAGGCTCCCTCTTCCGCTGCCCCCACCCCTGCCACCACCTCCACCCACTGCGGCTGCGAGGACGACCACACCACTCTGGTTGTCAAGACCACCAGTCTTCCCTGCCCCGACTCCAACTAACCGCCTCACGTTCTGACGGTCTGGACCGCCAGCATTCGCTTCTCAGTATCTTTTTAGTATATCCCATATTTTAAATTAATGATTTTAATCACCACCAGCGCTGTTTGGACACACATGACGAAGCATGGTTTAGGCACTGCTAACGGACCATCTGGTTTTATCCGTCTATCCAGCAGCACCACTTTAGTTGCGATTCCACGGCTTCTTTCGTTGATCTCCCGGGTTGATCAATACTATGGTTTGCAGCATGGTTTGGACTGTATCATCGTTTAAATCATCGATTGAATCGTTGTTTCTGGAATCGTCAAAAGATTAACATTTCCGGTCGGGCGTCCGAAGAGGGTTGGTCGAGAGGTCAAAGAGGTCAAAGAGGGTCAAAAGTGGCTCAATGGGTTGTTATAGTTGCGAAAGTGAACGACATTTTTTTATTCGATTTCGAATTGTCCGTCAATTGTCTCATAGAGGTGGTACGGGTGGTATGGTCAGTTATACAGTCAGCTGATACCAGTGGTGTGATGATATCAATACGTAGTATCAGCTGAGACTGCAAACCAAGTAGCGTACAGTACTTTACGTCAGCATGATTTTTATTCAGTTTTTCTGGACTCTCTTCTAGCTGTGTATCATTGTCTAAAGTCAGAAACAACAGAAAGACTTGGAGCGATGGGATGGCACCAACAATGATAGACTGCATGAATCCAGACTTTATCAGAAAAGAATTGGAAGCCGTATGAAAATTCTGAAGCGACCATTTTGTTCAGATTTTTTCAACGAATACGATGGAAAAGTCCGTGTCTTTGGATCTACTCTTGTCAGTCACGTGTAGTGTGCTGTTTGGAGACCATGTCTGATTTTGTCAGTTTCCAGTGTTCCGATAGCTGGTCAAGTGACCAAGTTTTGAATTGTTTCTTGCGAATGTGACTCGAGAAGCAAACAGAAACAGGTATAGCAAACGATGAAGATATGAACAGGAATAGTCATATTGGTTGTTATCTCAAGACTCTAGATCTGAAGGTACGGCTACAAAAAAAAAAAAAAAAAAAAACTGGATCATTGTAGGTAAATTCAAAACAATCGAATAATACCATTGTAATCAGCAATACGAAATGAGAACAATCAGCTCTTTAACAGAGCTTTAGTCATTGTTTGCGTAGTTATTGAGGTATAAGCCGTTTGTAAGGTCGAATGCAATTCCCAAATAAGATGAAAAAACGAGAAAGACCAATATGCCTACTTATACTCGTCCAAAACAACACTCGAAACCTCTTAATAGCTGTAAATTCTGCACCACTCCATCCAAAATCGCATTTCAGAAAGAAATCACTCATCGGAATTCCCATATCTCTCACACAGCAATCTCCAAAGAACCCATCCTCGTGACCAGCTAAAGTTTGCTTTCTCTCTCTCTCTCTCTCTCTCTAATACAGTCCCAAAAGGATTGCTAGCTTGCCATGTCTTGGATTGCTTGTATCCATCCTAAACGGTACGCCACCAGCGACAAAACGCAAACGACGGAAATCGACTGCTTCTAGCATTCCCCGGCCACAAATACCACCTGGTCGCCCATCACACAGTTCATGTTGCATTTCGAAGTCACGACACAAAAGCCACCTCCTACAAGGGGGGGCACACGACTTGGTGCGGCTTGCTAATTGCAAAATGTAATTTGTGTGCACACACACCCGTGCCTTGCTTCTTAGAGGTGGTAAACGACCCAACACGGTAACACACTGTACTCTCAGAAACCAACGTGGTCTGGACGGACAGCACACACCAAAAAGAGAAGAAAGAAAAGAAAAAAAGAACACAAAAGAGGAACCCCCGTCACGTGCACGTTGTCGTGCTCTCTCAATCGCCACCCAGTCCGCCTCTCCTGCGCCAGTCCAGACACGACTAAGCTGCTGCCATGGCTAAACAGAAAAGGTTGGCCCCATTGCCTGCCCCTACTTAAGCTCTGATTCCTCCCAACTAGACGCCCAAAACAGTAATAAACAAACTCGCACAGGAGCGCATCTACCTACTCCAGAACAGACACCTTCTCTCAGCACACACTCTCTCTCACAACCCCCCTAGTACAAACGGCCCCGCAACTACAAGTGGATTGCTAGAAAGATGCAAACGGAAGCCCAGAATGCCGACCCCTTCGCCGAAAACTCTGCAAAGATCCAAATGCCTGGCTCCAACACAAACGACGGCCACTCTGTGACCAAACGACTCCAAAACGAGCTCATGCAGCTCATGATGTCCGACACGCCCGGAATCTCGGCGTTTCCCGTCTCGGACGCGGACCTGCTCAACTGGACCGGCACGCTGACGGGCCCCGAGGGCACCGTGTACGAGAACCTGACGTTCAAGATCTCGCTGGCCTTCCCCCAGAACTACCCCTACACCGCCCCCACAATCAAGTTCATCAGCCCCATGTGGCACCCCAACGTGGACATGTCCGGCAACATCTGCCTCGACATTCTCAAGGAAAAGTGGTCTGCAGTCTACAACGTCCAGACAATTCTGCTGTCCCTGCAGTCTCTCTTTGGCGAGCCCAACAACAAGTCGCCCCTGAACGCCCAGGCCGCCCAGCTCTGGGACACGGACATGGACGAGTACAAGCGGCTGCTCATGCAGCGGTACGAGGCTCCTGAGGACGAGTAATCGGGACGCAGCTATCTACCACGCCGATGGTACACCCCTGACAAGCCTGCTCGCATTAGCGCGCGATACCCGCTGATGGCGCTAGCAGCTCACATAACATGTTCGTTGGAACTGCAACAATACCCCACCATAGTCGTAATGAATGGATGAAATGTAGGAGGGGTAGCTGTAGCCACAGACATCTGCAGCGTCGTACGGTGCTGTAGGTACTTTGAGTGCAGTCTGTACTTTGCGGTGTCTAGGTTCAGTTGGCTAAATCAGAGAGCTGTGAATGAGTTGTCTAAAGCTCGGGATAGGAACCAACTATCCGGTTGTTGGATTGGTGTGATATGGATCATGTAGCAGTCGTGTGGTGTAGAGACATGAGAGGAGAGTACCACGCCACAACTGATACTGTATATATACGCCACAACTGATATATATCTACGACGTGGATGTGTGGAACATGTAGAATACCAATGTGACTGGATTCTTGCACAAGACATCCATGTACGGTACGGAGTACATGTTGTTGAGCAGAGAGCTGTCTACAGCGCACCCCATACATCTTACAAATGTATGCTACTCACTAGGGACAACTCGTTTTGTAATAATGTAATAAAAATGCAGTTAGGTTAATGTGGTGGGACGTGGTGTCCGATTGTGGGTCTGACTGGTCTGGCTGGTCTGACTGTGGGTTCGACGTGTCCAGTTTATGCTTGGTTCCGAGGCTGAGCCTGGGGCTGGTCCTGCGGAAGAACCGACTGGCCGATTTGTGTAAGTGATGACGTGTCTTTTCGAAGCTTTACTCCACCTCTACCTTCACTTGGGGCTTTTCGAACGAACGGTCAGCCATGGCCTTGTCGGTGCTCGTCCACAGAGGGAGGTCGAATGCTGAGCCGGTAAAGCTCTTGATTTCGATAGGAGCCTTGACCCAGTGGCGCGGCGGCTTGCCCGTTCGGTCCAGAGCGCGTAGCTGTGAGTTGATGGCGCTATCTTGGTCTTTGGGGCCGGCTTTGGCATGTGAAGATCCGGGTTTGGGGCCGGGTTTGCCCTTGCCAGGCACGGGCGTGGAGGAGGCCGAGGCAACTGACGACGACGGCATTGGGCTGGATGGGGCGGATGATCGGTCTTTGAGTTTTTGCAGTTTTTCCGATGACACCTTCAGTGTGATATTTACCGACTTCATGGTGTGTTGGTGGTGACGTGGATGCGCAAGGAGGGGCCTGCCGGAGTCTGGGCTGGGATAATTATATGCGCCATGTGCGGTGAGATTTTTCTGCAGCTGGTAATGCAGGCATGAAAAATAAGTGGGAAAAAAAGGGCCGACCAAACGGACTTGGAGAGTGCGTGGATAGGCACAGAAAGACGGTGGCCGTGTGAATGTGTTGCTGACGGTGACTACAACGGTGTCGTTTTTGTGGATATGCGTTGGTCACGTGATTTCTTGGCTGGTCCTCTCTGCGGGTGCTAAATGGAGAGTGCATAGGTTTAAAGAGTGGCTGCAAAAAGATGACGGGATGGATGGATTTTTCAACTGCGAATTTTCTGAAAAAAACGCAAGAAACCGATGGCAACAGCCAGGATGAGCAAATTTATCGACTTTTGATTACGAAAATCGCCTTTTTTCCTGTCATTTCCATGCTCTCAATTTCGCTTATTTGGATGTCCTACTTCGTACATGACACATGTACATGCACGTGCTTCTTGCACTAAAATGAAGGTGCATGTAGATAGTCAGCCAAGTGGTTCGGTCAAAATCCGCAATTTGAACGTCACACAACTAACGAACAGCCCACTAAACGGACATTGGCTTCCCGAGCAAGGTGGTATGTTTAAATTTGCCACAACATGGATATCCATAGACTTGGGCGCGAAGGAAGTGTGAGCCGAGGTTAAAGACTATCACCTAACGAATGATGTGGAGATAAAGCCCTGACAATTCACCAAATTCTTAACAAAAAGAAACCTATACCCCCAACGAGAGTTTAGCAATCTTTGATGTGCTCAAATGGGTTGATTTGGGGTAGACATGTCACTACTTTTGGTAGTTTTGTTCACTTTTTCCCCATAGTGAGTTAGCAGAGAAGAGGCAGCTCTGATGACGAATGACATACCCCAAACGGGGAACTGAACTCCGATGAGACAAAAGGCCGCATAGTGAGCCGCACAGAGAGGTCGTAAGACCAGTTGAAAACGGTGTGGTTGGGGTTTTGAGATCATGAACAAAGATTGAGACATGTACCGGAGCGAAAATGAAACAAAAGGCGGAAAAAAACAAATTAAACCACCGAAAATCGACAATGGGCTCATAATGGAGCCATCAAGCACCGATAAGCATTACTAGGGCGGTCGTGAGGGCAGTGTCGAGGGCACTATGGTCGACATTTGGAGGCACCAAGATGTGCACATTTGTCCCCTAAACCTGGGTTTTCCCTTCTTTCTGGTGTGTGCATGAGGTTGACACTTGAGGTTCCAAAGATGGATGGAAAGACGTCGAAAACGAGCGGTTTTCGCAGGTTTCAAACTCCAAGAGGTTCAAGACACACCCAGACATGATAATTACGTAATCAGCGACCCAATATCGTGTCTGGACATGCCGTAAACCGATGTCGTCATTGCACCATTTTGGGATGCGGGTTGATCGCAACCAAGGTTTTAGAGCTTGAGATTAGAAACCCTACCTGCAACAGAACGAGGCAAAACGAGGTTTCAGGAAGATGTTGGAAGGATGAAAGTAAAACCGAGGCTTGCTGAGTGGAAGCAATTGGCAAAAAAATGCGTGCCAAATAGCCAAAAAAAACCAGCCCCAAAGACGAAGACAAGACACAAAATTTGCAACGAAACCGCCCCAGAACGGCTGCAGCATAGAACACCATTGGCGACAGATGATCACGAAAAAAAGCAAGTATCGTGGGTCTGAATCCGCTTGCCGGACGTACCTGACTGTGCGGCTCGAAAATGAATTTTGGGGCAAAAAAAGTGTGCTGCAGTGATGCCTTAACAAGACAGTTTTGGGCGTTGTGCAACTAAGCCACGTTTCTGCAGCTGCCAACACACATTGGCCGGGTGGAATGCGAAAACGGCGAGACACTAAACACAAAGAGAAGCACCAGCAAACGTCTGCCCCTCTGGCTCCACAGTCGTCGCGTCAGAGCCAGCAACCGTCAGCGGCAGCTCTTGCTCTCTTTATACGCGTCTCTGCGTTTCTGTGTCTCCACACACATCCACCATGTCGCATCTGTGCTCGCATTGCACATTGGTTGCTGTCTTAGATTATCTCTATCGGCGCTAAGATTCAGGGAAGAGAGAGAGAGTGCTTGGGAGGGCTCAATTGAGTTGGTTTGCTGAACTCACAACGGCAGCAGCAGTCGGAGAAAGGCAGATGGCGCCACGAGTGTGGAGGGTGGTTTTTCGGAGCTGTTTGTGGCACAATTGCCAATGAGCTACCCCCGATTGACGCCCCCCCCCGGTACACGCTGGAGAACCCGCCCACATTCACCCCCCCTGGGACCCTCGTTCGCTTGTGCAATCTGATAACCTTGTGTGGCTAGCTTGCCGCCTCGATGCATGTGCGTTGCAGGTCTTATTGGCTGGGGGCGGACATACTCCTGCTACGGCCATTGAAGGCATATTCAGTGTATAGCTAGCACTGTATATTGCAGGAGTATATAAGGGAACCTTAGCCCGGTCTCAGCGTTCTCCCCAACCCAACACACACACACATACACCACAAACACACCCAAAAGATGATCTCCCGAATCGCCAGACCTCTCCTGCGAACCCAGTTGCGACAGAGCACCCGGGCTATCAAGGCCTCTGTCCGACCCTACTCCTCTGGTACCTCTGGCCAGTCTTCGGACACCCTCTGGGCTCTCACTTCAGTCGGCATTTTTGTGCCCACCACCGCCTACATCATCTACTCGTGGACGGACAAGGCTCCCGCAGCCCCCGCAAAGAAGCCCGAGTACGAGGTGCCCGCCGCGCCTCCAATTGAAACCACCGAGGTGACCGGCCAGGTGTCCAAAAAGAACTTGGACGCCCTCAAGGCCAAGGAGGCCAACTTCAAGAAGGAGAGCAAGGGCGAGGACGTTGACCAGGACGCGCTCAGCGAGAACCAGAAGGGCACCCTGGCCCGTGACGACGGAAGCGACGACGCAAAGCTGGCTTCTACCCGAGCCAAGGCCACCGACGAGGACGACGGTGAGCAGAAGAAGGGAACCAAGGAGCTTCGAGAGGCCGACAAGGCCACCGACAAGGACGACGCCAAGCTCGACGAACAGCGAACCAAGGCCCAGTCAAAGAGCCATCCTGACGACACGCACATTTCCGAGAAGACGGACGAGACCAAGTCCGTTGGAGGAAAGCATGACGTGCTGAGCAAGGCTGAGCGACGTGCCGAGGGTGAGGCTAACCTCGCTAAGGAGAAGAAGCTCGACAAGGAGTCCGACGACTACATTGAGAAGGAATCTTGGGCTGACGAGCAGGTCGAGTAAGTTGCTTTTACATTGAAATTTATTTAACAAATGTCATCATTATCGAAAAGAGTGATGTACTGGTCAATTGAGTCAATTGAGTAGCTGGAAGGGGCTGCCAATGTGCACCAGAGCTCAAGAAAGCATCGTGGCCACTCATTGAACGCAAAGTAGATCACAAAGTCGAAATATGGAACTTTTTGGACATTACGTTTCGAGATCTAGTACATTGTACCGTCGGAATCGTCCAATTCTCTCAATATAATGGGCTAGATCAATATTCTCAATTGCTACCCATCTCACTTGCAGTTGATAATGCAAGGTCTAATTTTGAAAAGAAAAAAAAGTAAAAAAATAAAATAAAATAAAAAGCACATCACGAGCAAATTAGATAAGATCTAGCAACTAAAGTGTATTGAATTCAAAAATCCCAGTGAACACCCCTATTATCGTAAAATGTAAATGCATATGCTATATTGTTACACCCAAATCGCCCCCCTTACTCTCCAAGAAGAGTCTTGATGTTTTCGATTCGCTGGGCCTTTTGCTCCTGTTCAGACATGCCCAGAGTGCCAGCCAAAACCATCTTCTGCTGCTGGATCTTGAGCATTTTCTCCTCCACCGAGTCCTCCACAATGAACCGCGTCACAAACACGTCCTTGGTCTGCCCCATTCGATGAATACGGTCGATAGCCTGGGCTTCCTGGGCAAAGGTCCACCAAGGGTCCATGATGAATGCGTGGTTTGCAGTGACCAGATTGAGACCCACGCCTCCAGTTTTGAGCGAAATGAGCAGCACAGACTCCTCCGACAGCGTAAAGGCCTTGAGAACGTCTGTACGCTGCTGTCGTGACAGGGTTCCGTCGAATCTGAATGCTTTGATTTTTTCGCGTCTCAGCTCCGTCTGAATGATGTCCAGATACGACGTGAACTGCGAGAAAACCACGGATTTCGCCTGCTTGGGCAACTCCTTCAGTTTGCGCACCAGAGCCACAAGCTTGGACGACCGCGGTCTGTCGCTGAGTTTCCTCAGTCGGATTTCGTTTCCCTCCAGCCGTTCCACCTCAAAGATGTCGTTGAGTGCTGCAGGCTGGCGGCAGATGCAGCACACGGGCGTCTGCTTCTTGCTCTCCTGGAACCGCACATTGTCGGCGAGGCAGTCCACGCAGCCCATGTGGAGACACTTGGAGATGGCCATCTTCTGGATGTCGCAGGCGCAAATGGGACACTCGGGAGGAGTGCTGGGCTGGGATTGCAGCTGCGCAATGATCTCGCTGGAGTACTCGCTGGCGGCGGTTTCTGTCTCCTGCTCGTATCTCTGCACCATGGTTTTCAGCTGCGATTCCTTCTCTTCCACCAGCAGCTGCTCATCGGTGGGTATCTCAGCGTCGGGGCGAACAATCAGAGCTGGGTCGCAGCAGGACTGCCGCAGCCGCAGAATCTGCGTGAGAATGTTGATGTAGTTCTTGCCAACGGCCTGGGACTCCTCAGACTTCTCCAGCGACGTCTGGGCCTGAGCCAGAACATAGGAGTAAATGATGCGTTCCTGGTCGGTGAGCGCCACCTTTTCAATGTTGATGGTCTTGGAGGGCAGCACGACCAGCGGACTGCCGTCGGACTGCTTCATGTTCTTGGTTCGTCGCAGGACTATCGGCTCCAGAATGCACTGCACGGTCATGAGAGCAGACACAATCTTGCCTTCCTGGAACGGCAGAGTGATGAAATTTCGCCAGTAGATGAAGTCGTTCCAGGGGGCCGCCCCCAGGAACTTGAGCACGGAAAAGAGGTCCTCTAGCCGATTGTGGATGGGCGTTCCTGTCAGAGCCCACTTGTTGGTGGCCCGCAAAAGACAGCAGGCTTTGGCAGACACGGTGTTTCGGTTCTTGATCACGTGGGCCTCGTCAAGCACCACCCGGTGGAACTCGTGGGTGAATATCTTGGGTCTGGCGTGCGAGCTGGTCTCTGAAATGATGTTTCGGTCCAGTCCCTGCGCCCCCAAGCCTTCAGAAGCCTTGATGTGATTGTAGTGGCTCACCAGCGTGTGGTACGACGTTATCAGCACGTTCGGAGGGCACACCTTGAACAGCTCGTCCAAGTCAATGTCCGCGCCCTTTTCGTGGTAAACATATGCCGTGAGACCCACACGCTCACACTCCTGCTCCCACTGCCACAACAGCGACATGGGAGCCACCACCAAGGTGCATCCAGCGCTCTGGTCCCTGTACACCATGGCCAGCGTTGAAATCGTCTTTCCCAGACCCATTTCGTCGGCCAAAATGCCTCCTGTGAACGACTTTTCTTGTCGGGGAAATTTCAGCGACAGAGCTCCCGACGAAAAGTTGACGTAGAATGAGCTGTCGTCCGGGAACCTGAGCTCCGTCCACAGCGGGTTGATGGGCCCCAGGTCCCTCTTTTCTGGGAAAAAGTCCGAGGTCGCTTCCTCAGGCACTTCTCGGGCTATCATCCACGACAGACCTTGTTTCTGGTACCGTCGCAGGTCCAGGGGAAATCCCTCCACCTCTGTTTCGGGTTGCTCAACGTCCTCGCGCTCAATCCGTCGGTATAGCGCATCCAGCTCGTCTGTGGGGATGGGTTCGCTTTCTTCGTCGGACCCAGTTTGGCTGGAGTTGTTGGCCTGGCTGGACGAGTTCTGGGTGGAGCTTTTGGCTCTCAGCATGTCTCTGACCATTTCCGAGTTGTGTTCGTCCTCCTTGATGAGACCCAGCTTCCCAAACAGGTCCACGATTGCAATCTGGCGGTTCCGCAGCTGCTTTTCCACCTGGCTTTCGCGAGAATTGTCAAACACGTATTCCTTCCGCTTCTTTGTAGGCTTTTCGAGCCGAACGGTCACGTCCTTGAACGCCTCAGCCGTCAGATAGCACCTGAGCTCAACAACAAAGTTGGATCCGAGGTTGAGCACCTCATCTGCGTAGACACACGAGGCCTCAAAGTGACACACATGACTGTTTATAAGAGCAGCAATGGTGGCGTCGTACTCGCCGGAAATCCGACCCAGTAGCTCTCCGCGCGTGGTTCGAATGTGCACGTGGCTGTTGTCTGTGGGGACTTTTCGGATCGATTTCGAATGGTCATGTGTCTGGCGTTCCACCACCAGAGCGTCTTGATACTTGACTTTGCCTCTGGACGATTTAGATGCCCAGGCTGTCACCACCAGCGTTCCAATGTAGTGGGTGGGCTCCGAAGTACCTTTTGTGTCCTTACTCTTGTCCGCACTCCTGTTCTTGCTCTTCTCATTGCTCTGTCCGTTGGATGAAGCTGAGACTGTGAAACCAGACGTGGAAGACACAATACTCGACTCAGAAACGTCGTCAGACATGTCGAAATGCATGTTGACGGCCTGCTCGACGTTTCCCTTGGATTTGGCCAGCAGTTTCCCGAATCTGTGGTCCGAAACGCGTCCCACCAACGCCTCCAGATCTGCTCGGAAAGAGTTCGCCACAGACGTGGATTTGGGGGCCTGGGAAGCCTCTGGCGGGGCGCTGGTGACGGCCACAGACGCCTGGGCCGTTACAGAGACGGTGTCGTGGTCCAGATCTTCATCAGACGTGAAAAATCGGGCTTTTTTGGGCACTGGTTCCATGGTGGCGCGACTCGCCTATGTTTGATAAACTATTTAACTAATCAGGAAAGTTTCGCGTGGGAGTATGCGTCGATGCGTGCATTTGAAGTGGACGAGAAGGGTGTCTCCAAGTCGCCGAATAGTTGGACGATGGCGATTCTGTGAGCACCAACAGAAAAGGGACGGGTTTATCCACCGAATGGTGTTTTCAAAATTCGTTCAACTCGAAAACTGCGATTTTTTTTTTGACTTGGCCTCTCTTTTTTATTTGGTGGCAAGAGACGAACCTTCGTATTATGTGTACGTAGTCTACAGAGTATACAAATGAAATGTAAAGTGAGTTTTTGAGAGTATCAGGGGTTGACCAAGAGGTACACTTAACTCGTCGATAACTGAACCAATATTTGTCGTGCAAGTGGGAAACTTGTAGGGTAGGAAGAAGAGAGGTAGTAGATGGTACAGTTCAAAGGAGACGTTTCTAGTGTCAGTTTTGAGGGAGGAAATAGCTTCTAAGTGAATTCTGTGTTTGTTGAAGAACTTAGTTGAACTGGTAGCCGTAGGATGCAGCCAGACAATATTTGGCCACTCAACCTCATCAAAACACGTTTTGTTTTCAATTATTCAGAAAAAACCAGCAACTGAAATTAATTTCTTAATACTGCAGTTGAATATTTTGACTATTCACCATGTGTTCACATTGCTTACAGTTTACAGAGATGCACGCACATGTCAAGTCTGATTACTGAACGGTATACAACACTCCAAAACAAGCTGTGGACGAGATATGGGAATTCTGAAGAGTGCATTTTGTTTAGAATGTCACCACGAGACGAATAGTGTTATTGTTATCTCTCAAATACCTCCCAGTAAAAATCCACCAACTGCTGTTTAGAGACAAACTTATGCTTCATGGTACACTAACTTCCAACGGCTTCTGGAACTACCTATTGTCCATCACATACCAGATAGTCTCTGCTAATTGTGGACATAACCATCGGACATAACTGACACATATCGTATAAACCATCACCACATTGGTCACCACATTGGCTGTGTCAAAATCTGACCCATACGTCTCGCCTTTTTTTCAAATCTCAAATTCAGACGTTACTTACATGAGCAGACCAATCCCCACAAAAAAACAACAAAACATGTCCCAATGCTGTCCCAATGCTGTCCCAATGCTGTCCCAATGCTGTGTGTAAAATAAGAGTGTGCCTGGACTTGCCTTATCTCAAGAGTGTATTTTGACAGACGGGTTAGCGGCCGTATTTCTCCCCTACTGCCAGCTGAAAAACAGTGGCAGCTGCAAGCTCTATAGTGGCTTGGTAATGCTGGCAGCGACCGGCCAAAGAAGAAGGTGTGCCGTGACTGACCCGAGAAAACACGTGACCCGAAAACACGTGATCTCACACGTGACCGTTACCACACCTGCGCAGCCCGAAATGTACTGCGGCCGAACCTCCCAGATGGCGGCAAAACCTTATTTACTAGTGTCGTTTTTGGACGTCACATGACGTGACTGTCTTTTCCCGCTGCGTCTGCACCCACACACTCTGGTCACTGGAGAACTCCCAGAACCCTAATTCGAAAACCGTGTATGAAAAAACCCTTCATACTTATTTCATCTTTCTTCAACACCGTTCAACATAAGACGTGATTAAACACCATGGCTCAGGGAAAGAACAAGCGACTCTCTAAGTGAGTAAAACGACGACGAAACAGCAGCGACAGCGAGAATAAAGGTGGATGGATTGTGTTGGCGGGTCTGGAGGTGGTTTGTTTTTGTGTGGATGGACGTAGACATGGACACTTTGGTATGGAGGTACAAAGACAAACACAAACGCACCGACAGCGACACCGACAGCGACACAGTCACAGACACTCTCGCGGTTCGCAGCAGCAGCAGCAGCAGCAGCAGCGGCCCTTTGCAAACAGCTACTAACAGCAGGGGAAAGAAGGGTATCAAGAAGCGAGTTGTCGACCCCTTCACCAAGAAGGACTGGTACAACATCAAGGCTCCCTCTACCTTTGAGAACCGAGATGTCGGCAAGACGCTCGTGAACCGATCCACCGGTCTCCGAATCGCCAACGACTACCTCAAGGGCCGAATCCTCGAGGTTTCTCTGGCCGATCTCCAGGGCCAGGAGGACCACGCCTTCAAGAAGGTGCGACTCCGAATCGACGAGGTCCAGGGCAAGAACCTGCTCACCAACTTCCACGGCTTCGACTTCACCTCCGACAAGCTGCGATCTCTCGTGCGAAAGTGGCAGACTCTGATCGAGGCTAACGTGACCGTCAAGACCTCCGACGACTACTTCCTCCGACTCTTCGTCATCGGCTTCACCAAGCGACAGGCCAACCAGGTCAAGAAGACCACCTACGCTCAGACCTCTCAGATCCACCAGATCCGAAAGAAGATGACCGACATTGTTGTCCGAGAGGCCTCCAACGTGACTCTTGCTCAGCTCACCGCCAAGCTCATCCCCGATGTCATTGGCCGAGAGATCGAGAAGGCCACTCAGAACATCTACCCCCTGCAGAACGTCTACATCCGAAAGGTCAAGCTTCTCAAGC
Source organism: Yarrowia alimentaria (assembly GCA_900518985.1). NCBI lineage: Eukaryota > Fungi > Ascomycota > Dipodascomycetes > Dipodascales > Yarrowia > Yarrowia alimentaria. The sequence continues at coordinate 2,046,957 of ULGN01000001.1, forward strand.
AGCCCAAGTTCGATCTTGGTGCTCTGCTTGCCCTGCACGGCGGTTCCACCGACGACAACGGAAAGAAGGTCAACCGGGAGTTCAAGGATGTTGTTCTTGAGTCTGTTTAAATGTTTGCAAAAGCATGTAAAATAAAATATTCATTGTACGAGTTTGTTGATTAGGTGTAGTTGTGTTGTACCAAGACTGTTGTTGAACAATGTGTTATATTCAACTGCTGTTGTTGTTGAGGTTGTTTTTTTTTTCTTCCTTCATTTCTTTCTTTTTTTCCCCTTTTTTTTCTTCCAAAACAATGATTGGCTGAAGGAAGGTTTGGAACGTTGGTGAACATGTACGGTTACCCGACCACCAGGCGAGCTATGGCAATTCTGGGAGCAGAACTGTGACGAGATTTGTTTTCTGATTACGTTGCTGTTATTTTCTTTTCGATAGCTCGCATATTCACTGTTTTAGAGAGTAGTTAGTCGTTTGCTACTGAGTGTAGTTGACTTGATGTAGATTATAGAACAGAACATGCAGTTCCCAACAGTTCCAAGTTTGACGAGCACACTTAGAGGTTTGAAGAGATTGAACTGGTTTTAAAAGAGCGACAGGGCTACAGGATCAGTACCTGTCGATTTGAAATTGAATTTTGATTTGAATGCACTTTTCAGATTTTCCAAATTGTGGTTGTAGCGTTTTTTTGAAGGAGTCATGATGGCGAGAACTGTTACATTGAAACATGCCAGTGCTCTAGTTCTCTTCCAAAGCAGTCATGACTATAAAAGATAAAGAGACAGGCGAATAATTTGTAGTTGAAAAAACCATTTCGTTTGGAAAATGATGATGAATATGGTAGTTTTATCTTTTTTTCAATATTCGAGCTATTCACGGATATTTTCTGTTGTTAAAATGCAACCAGGAGATGCAACCTACATGTGCAACCAAAAAGCGAATTCACCCGCAAATCCGTTTCGAAATGAATTTAACATAAGCCACAATTGTAGAAAGATTCTCTATGTACATTACCATTTTTACAGAAAACCAAATATCTTGATATTGAGAGGTTTATCGTCACAACAAAAAGACCTACTTATTTTGCTTGACTCTTTTAGTTGGAAAGTCATCATGAGACGGAGGAAAACGGAATTTTAACAATGCAAGTAGTTTCACGTTATCAGTTGATTCAGAAGATCATTCCGTAGAGTGACTTCTTCCCAGAACTCGTTTCCAAAACCTCCAACACTTTTTATTTACCCAAAAGATGGACACTTGGAGGTGCTGAATGTACTACAGTAGATCTACTTTATGGAGTATGATATGGGGTGAAAGTGGATGATCAAGTATCAACATCAAAACAACAAACCACAAATATTTGAAACCAAATCTCACTACCGTACGGATATCGTAGTCTGCATCTCACTAAAAGTTACCATCCCCTATCATCTCATCCACATGCACTTATACGACCTCCTTCATCACCATATGGTTAAAGCTCAACAGAAAAGAGACCCACCCAAATTTATTTTCCACGATGAAACACTTTTATTTTCTCCTGGCCATAATCGCTCCAGGAAAACACGTCGTAGTCTGGAGATTTACAAAATCTGAAGAGTGCATCTTCTCTAGAATTTGATTCTGAGTCGAATGGTGCTACTCACACAGCTCCAAACCGACCCAGGCTCTCATCAAGTACAGAGTACACAACACACAGATTCGTCACTGTAACATGGGATGAAGTTTAACAAACGACTTTGGAAATACTACTTGACTTTTGACTCGAAACAACACACTTTTTGAGCACCATTGAGTGGAGGAAAAGGAATAAAAAAAGGACATGTGTATTCAAAATCTGCTCCTGAACAAAATGCACTTTTCAGAATTGTCATTTTCGTTTCCCAACGCCCTTTTCTTTGCAGCTAGTAAATTACCAGTAGTCTATGTAGGCAAAAAATAGGTTCCACCACTTTAGTTAATGTGGAATTTGCTCTTCACTAGCCAAAATACAAACTGTATCAAGAATGTAAGTATTTTCAGGGGCAGGGGGCAAATGTTCAGTGTCTGGTGTTTTTCGACGAAAAGACCGTTTCAACAGCCGTGTAATTCGAATAAACGGGGTTTTCGTCCGTTTGCGCCACTTTCTCGATTTTCGAGCTGTTTTGGCCGCCCAAAAACCGGTGTTTGACGCTCCATTATTCCACCGAATTCCGGTACATGCCCTGCTTAAAGTTGAGCGAAGCTCAGCTGGTCTGCCCTGAACTCAACCCAGTGAAACAGACGAAAGTTGCAAAAAAGAGAAAACAAAAAAAAACAACAACAAAAAAACTCTAGCTAGTGCGGCTAGAACGAGAGTATATTGAGTCTTCAGCGGGGACCGAGTCTTCAGTCGGAGAACTCAGCATTGACAGAGAGTCTTCGTATCATCTCCCCCATCGCAACTTGTCCATATCTCCAAAGCCGTATATCACCACAAACAGCAATGTACATCGTGGAGATGTCCATCGTTCCACATTGAGACGAGATTTCCGTTTTGGGGTGTTTCGAGATTGAGGACACAAACAGGGAGCGAGGCAATGTGGCGACAATGTGGATGATGCCACGAGGGGCCCACAGAATACCGCCAACAGACGCTATCGTTCCACTGGTACTTCCGAAACAAAACAAAACAAAAAAAACAACAACAGATCTATCTTAACCACGCAAACCATCAGGCCATAGTCCGTTTTTTTTTGTTGTTGCATACTTTGTACAGATGTAGACTGTTAGGTCTCGTGTCCAACTGATACATGGAATAAAATATAGTCTAACAATTGAATTTTATATATGAGAAAAAAAATAATAACCTTGCACAACCACAAACTACAGTTAGCATGGACTTAGCCCACGATTAGTGTAGCAGTAGCAGCAGTTCTGGCAGCGGAAATCCGTCCAAACAAGGGAGACTCGCACCCCAACGCCGCTGTGCCTCTGCTGCCTCTGCTGCCGCCTCTGCTGCCGCCATCGACCGTTATCTGATCTACGGTACAGTCCGTGCATGTCCCATGCTTCCAAGCTGCTAAGACAGCTGCTAACAAGACCCGCAAACGTGGGCCGGGGTCGTCTGGAGCGCAGTCTGCGATGCCCACGACATGCCCAGTGTCGTGACCGCGAAGTTGGACCACTTTTGGAGCACTTTCGCCCCCCTTATGATCCCTTGCCTTTCTCGCCAACTCTCCAAGGCGTCTATCAACCTTACCTTGCTCTTTGACTTTGCAAAGCTAGACGCTCTTAGCCCTCGGCCTATACCCCTTGAGGCTACCACCAAAGGCTGGCGCAACGTCTGGGGGGGGTCTCAGAGCGCCACAAGCGCCCCGGAAAAGACCCACCACAGCGCTTCTGTCGTGCCCCCAGCCTCGACATGGCCACGTGGCCCCTCAAATCTCCCGCTCACAAACGCCTGCGTCCCTCGCCTTGTCCCAAAGCCTCCCCACGAACTCTACACGTCGATAGCAAAGTAAAAACACACCTTCCCAAAATAGACTGCACAGTGTCAGCCTCGTGAAACCTAGACAGGTGTATCCTCTCTCATCACCACCTCTGTTTGTGCCACGCAATTCATCACACTCACCAATGACTGACAAGGGAAAGGAAATCGACGCCGTCGAACAGGGCATTGCCCAGCTGGACGTCAACGGAACCCAGTCCACCGACGAGATCCGAGAGACGGCCGTGGTTGAAGACTCCAACACCAACGGAACCACCACCTCCACCAACGACACCACAGCTGACGCAGCCGACGACGAGCCCTTCAACCCCACCAAGGAGGCCATCGAAAAGTCCGCCAAGCTCGCCGAGGGAACCGCCGAGCCCGAAGACTACCTCCCCGATGAGGCCCTCGCCGGAGCCGACCCCGAGAAGCCCGAAAAGGTCTCCGCAAAGGCCCCCCTGACCACCGAGTCCGGAAAACCCGTGGACATTGACATCGTGGAGCCTTCCAACCCCGCCGCCGCTGTTGTGGCCAAGGATATGCCCGAGATCGCTGCCGAGGCCGACGCCGCAATTGCCGACGAGGCTGCCGCTGTCGCCCTGGAGAAGGGTCTCCCCAAGGCCCCCGAGTCCCTAGTGTCCAAGGGCCTCCCCAACTTTGGTATCTACAAGGGAGAGATCCGAGACATGTCTTGGGAAAGCCTCGAGGCCAAGCCCTACAACACCAAGTGGCACCACAAGAAGTGGAACTACGTGGGCATCGCTGCTGGCGACTACTTTTTCGGTATCGCCGTCGTCCACGTCGGCTGGTCCGGAACCGCCTTTGCCTACATGTTTGACCGAAAGAAGGAGAAGGTGACCAAGTCCTACACTTCCAACGCTCTTCCTCTCGTCACCAAGTGCGAGGTTCAGGACAAGCCCTTTGGCGATGCCCTCTACTCCTCTTTTGGCCAGAAGATTCAGTTCACCCGAACCGGCGACATTCTCAAGATTGTCGTTGATGTCAAGAAGCTCGGAATCGAGGCTGAGGTTAACCTGAAGGATGCCCCCATCCTCTGCTCCGTTGCTCGAGCTAACTGGATTGCCCACTCTACTCACAAGTCCTCTGGTCTCGCAATCACCGGCCACGTTGTTCTCAAGGAGCACCACAAGACCAAGGATGTTGAGTTTGACTTTGACGACGCTGCTGTCGCCTCTCTCGACTCCTCCAACGGTCTTCTGGCCCGAACCACCGAGTGGATGTGGGCCTCAGGCCACACCAAGGACCTCGGATTCAACCTGCAGCACGGATACATGGGCAAGAACGAGAACGCCATCTGGGTTGACGGCGAGATCTACCCTGTTGGAAACGCCACCTTTGAGTTTGACCGAAAGAACCCTCTCAACGAGTGGAAAATCACCACTGACGACGGCAAGGTCGATCTGACTTTCTACCCCGAGGGAGCAAGAAGCGAGGAGAAGGCTCTTGGCGTTGCTGCCTCTTACTACACCCAACCCATTGGTCTCTTCCGAGGCACCTTGCAGGTTGAGGAGGGCGATCCTATTGAGATTGAGATTCTGGGTGTTACCGAGGATCACGAGAGCACATGGTAAGAGGGTAATTTTGGTATTTATGGAAGAAAACACAGATTGAGGAAGTATCACCATATTAATAATTGTAATTGTATTGAATTTCTTAAGACTACTAGGTGTTGGATGTGACGTGGTGGTGGTGGTAGTACGTATTCGCCTGTATATAAACATACGGCATATAGGCAATCTACCCTACTGGCACTACAGAAATCTCGTCAATATCTATCATCATAAACTACATAGCTAATTACATTACATCCCCTAGTTCTTAAGAGAGCCATCTGCGTTGATCAGAGACTCGGTGGTCTTGACAGGGTCACCACCAACCTTGGTGAGGATGACTCGCTGAATACCGTTGGAAAGCTCGTCAACCCATCGCTCGTCGACCTCAATCTCCTTGGCAACGACGCTGGCATGCTTCTCCCAGCCGTCAACCTTTCCGAGGATCTGCTTGAGGGCACCCAGAACAAGCTCCTCGTTCTTCTCCTCGTAGTAGATGACACAGTTGGGACCGGCATCAAAGGTGTAGGCAGCAATGGTAGAGCCGGCAGCCTTGTTGATGGCCTCAACCACTCGGATGGATGCACGAGACACGTCGTTGAGGTAGAAGATGGGAGGGTAAGAGTCCAGACAAGTGGCGTGGAACTGGTTGGAGTCCCGCATGGTGAGCTCGGCAAAGGTGGGGAAGTCACGGGCCAAAATGGAGGTCTTCATCTGCTCGAATCGCTCAGGCACCACGGTGGTGATTCGCTCCTTGAACAGAGGAGAGGTGTGGACAGTCACCTGCATGCCGGTGGTGGAGGAGGTATCCTTCTTGTCAGCGGAGACAACCAGGATGGCGGCTCGCATCTCGGGCCAGTGGTCGGCAGTGGCAATCTGCACAGCTCGCGAGTCGGATCCGTCCTTCTCGGTGCCCATCTCCCAGGACACGTAGCCTCCGTAGAGAGATCGGCAGGCGGAACCAGAACCCTGTCGGGCGACAATGGAGAGCTGCTCGGGGGTCTCCTTGAGCTCGTAGAGGTTGGCGATGGCCCGGATCAGGGCGGCGAAGCCGGCAGCAGAGGAAGCCAGGCCGGCGGCGGTGGGGAAGTTGTTCTCGGAGACAATCTTGAGCTTCTGCTCGGCCAGCTTGGGTAGAGAGGCGTCCGAGTCCTCCATCTTTTGTCGGAGAGCCCGGAGCTCTCGGAAGCAGGCAATCAGACGCTTGCCGGAGACGTCCTCCTGCTTGCCATTGAGCCAGAGCTCGTCCTGCTTGTATTCGGTGGAGCAGGAGGCGGTGGTGAGGGTTCTGAGATCATCCTGGGACAGGGTGACGGAGATGGAGTTGTTGGTGGGCAGGTTGAGAGCCGGGTCTCGCTTTCCCCAGTACTTGAGGGTGGCGATGTTCACCGGAGCGGTAGTCGAGGCCTGGTGGATCATGATGTGTGTTGGAGATGTGATTAATGTTTCAAGTTTGAACTTTGCATGTTAGTGTGGTGACGCGGGACACGTCGTACTTGTCGTATTAGCTTTTGTGACCCCCTAGAGAGTGAACCCTAGTTGTGGCATCAGACACTTGCTGAATATGGTGCTGTATTGGCGGTGGACGAATTCTGAAGAGTGCATATTGTTTGTCAGGCGATTTGGAGTGCAACAGTGGTACTTTAATTTTGTCAGTGACGTTTAGCGGCTTTTCAGAGTGAGCTGTTTTGAGGGTAAGTGGTGTTAGTTTAGGTAAAGGTAAAGTGTGCAGTTTTAAGAGTGCATCTCAACTAAAAGTGGAGGCTGAATGTGGATGGGTCTAGTTGGGTCAGAATGATGACTGAACCTGGATTTGGGGGATAAACAATTCTGTTTAGATGATACTTGCTAGATTGGTAGCTTCTCCAAATAGATTTGGTCAGAATAATTGCCCAATGGAGAGTTTGGAGATGACAGTTTCTCCCTATATGAGGTACGGCTGAAGCCAGTAATTACTGCACTATACTGGGGTCGAACAGCACTCTGTGAAAAGTCGCTGAAACAGTTTCCAAGTAAAACAGCTGGACTAGCTTGTGTGAAATCAGGTTAAGAACAGAATGCACTTTTCAGAATTCCCATTCACCCCCTACAAAACGATATAGACCAACAGTCATGGTTGCCAAGTGCTCTTCACCTAATGGCAACCCACATGCATGGGTCTTTCAGATTTCAAAAGAAGAAAAACCACCGATAACCAGCGAAGAGTGCTATTGTGGATTTATTATGACCATAAAACGTAGATAACGGCACTCTGTACCAAACTGGCATTCTCACTATCCCAACTATATAGATTTACGTATCAATTAGTACAGGAACTTAGTCTAACTGCCCATCCTTGCCTACATTAGCAGTCATGTAGAATAAGCGGCACTAGTCTCTTTTCCATATCCATCTCATCAATCCGAACAGAGTACAGTCGTAAGACTTGTCCCGCTCAAATGACCAACCCCAGATTTACACTACAAACCGTCCAAAAACGCACAAAAACGCACAAAACCGCACAAAACCGCATCACTAGACAATAGCACATTCTCACAACTACTTTCCATCTCCCCCGTCTCCCCCAATCACCTCTGACTTCCTCCTGCAATCCAACGGTTTTTACCGCCCAATTACGCTAAAGTCCGAGAGATGGAAAAACTCGAAAAAGAAAAAGTCCATTAAGTGCAGCGATCAAAGCCAGGTTTTGGAGACGAAAAAAACACGGAAAACGACGAAAAAAAGCGAACCAACGGGACACAATGGGCAATTGCCGCCCATCCAACCACCCCCACGCCGTCCCCGCCCCTTTTCCGCATCCCCGGGAAACTCATCCACATGCGCGTTTTTCCTCCCCATTAACCTCAATCCAGTACCTGCCTGAGGTGCGTTTCTAAAACCGCCGAATTGCAATCGCGCACTTCTTGGTTGCTGAACGACCCACGACAACATGCTCGCCGTCAGACTGAGCCTAGCTCGAACTGTGAGACCCGTGGCTCTCCAGACGCTGTGGAAGCCGCTTGCGGGCCCCCAGTTTTCCCAGATTCGTCTCAACTCCACCGTTGACAAAGTGAGCCTTCCCCGAGCCGCCAAAAAGGACGAACTCAAGACCTCGGTGCCCAAGGGCCTCGAGGAGGAGGCGGTGGTGCTAGAAAACACGCCGCTCGAGACAAAGGACCCCATTGACCTCAAGACGCAGTTTGAGGCTGCCCGAGAAGCCGAAAAGGCCGCCATGTCTCTGCCCGAACGGTTCGTCTACTCTCTGCCCAAGAGCATGATCCCTTACGCCAGACTCATGCGGATGGAGAAACCCGTCGGAACCTGGCTGCTCTTCAACCCGGGCGTGTGGTCCATCGGAATGGCCGCGTACATGTCCCACGCCACCGTGAGCCACACCTTTTACATCCTGTCGCTGTTTGGTATCGGCTCCTTCATCATGCGTTCAGCTGGCTGCACCATCAACGATCTGCTGGACCGAAAGCTCGACGCGCAGGTGGCCCGAACCTTTGACCGGCCCATTGCCGCTGGCGACGTCTCCGTGCCCCAGGCAGTGACCTTTCTCGGCGCCCAGTGTGCTGCTGGCCTCGGTGTTCTCATGCTGCTGCCCCAGAACTGCTGGTGGCTCGGAGCCGCCTCGCTGCCTTTTGTGTTCACCTACCCGCTGTTCAAGCGGTTCACCTACTACCCCCAGGCCGTTCTTTCGCTGTGCTTCACCTGGGCCGCTCTTCTGGGGCCCCCCGCCATGGGTGTGTGGGCCTGGCCCGTCATGATCTCGCTGTGGGCCTCCAACTTCCTGTGGTGCATGGTCTACGACACCATCTACGCGCACCAGGACAAGAAGTTTGACATTGAGGCGGGCATCAAGAGCACTGCCCTGGCGTGGGGAGACAAGTCCAAGGCAGTCATGACAGTTCTGACGGTCGGCCAGCTCGGTCTGCTGTTTGGAGCCGGTGTTTACGCCGAGATGGGACCTGGCTTCTTCTCTGCCTTCACCCTCACGTCTTACCGACTCGGCAAGATGATCAAGACCGTGGACCTCGACAACCCCGAGGACTGCGGCAAGCATTTCCGATCCAACATCAACACTGGCCACGTCATGTCTGCCGGTATTCTCTTTGACTGGAGCATGCGCCTTGCCGGTTTCTACTAGACGTATTTAGATATATAGATGGGCGCGCTGAATACACCACACTGTACATGGTTTCATGTTTGGCGGTCCAGAGAAGAAAATGTCATTACTATACATGTTATATAACTTATACAAAGTCCGAGGTTGTTTGTAGATGCTGGGCTTGAATGTTCATTGCACTGAACAAGAGGATGCGGGTACATCGAGCGGAAGCGTGTAGTTTCGTAGAATATTATCCACTGATGGTGTTTCATAGTCACGCCCCATATGGGTTTTCCGTAGAAATGTCCACTTGGCTTCTATCACCATGCGCTTCTTAGAGATCACCGAAATGCGCAACACCGGGATTGTGGTTCTTGTTCTTGAGCTTCTTGTGCTTCTTTCGAGGAGGTCCCGAGGGAGTCTCGACGGGCTTTGTAGCCTCAGCTCTGGCAGCAGCCACCACAGCCTGCTTGGCCTCATCTGCAGAAGTGCCCCAGAGCTTCAGCGAGTTCATGGACGCACTGGCCAGACGGTACTCGTAGTCGAGATCCAAAAAGCTGACCTCGTCGCCTCGGGAGTGCACGTACGTGTCCAGCTTCTTTCCAGACTTGACGTTGGTCAGCCACACAAGACCCTCTCCTCCTCCAGCGTAGACGTGGAAGTCGTCTTCGGCGCCAACCACGGCGTCGATGGACTCCTCGGACAGCTTGACGCGGTTCTGCTGGTCGTTGAAGCCCAGCGTCCACGTGGTGACCTGTCCCTGGGACATGCCGCAGACACCCATGTCCTTGGCAGCCATGGTTCCGCACAGCACCTCGTCTTCCTGGTCGTCCGACGTGTTCTGGACGCCCTTTCGCACGTCCACGACGCAGGCCGTGGTGGATCCCAGAGACGCAAACGAGTGTTTGTTTTTGTGGGTCAGCTCGATCAGCGCGTTCACGCACTCTCCGTCGTGCACGCCCTCCACCGTGTGTTTGGGCGAGAGGTTGGCCTTGTCGAACGCGACCACGGAGCCGTCCTCGCAGCCAACCGCCACGTACGCCTCGGATCGGACGATGCAGGACGGCGTGGCAGGAAGCGCATCTGTGTTCTTAGCTCGCACCTTGCCGCTCACAGAGTCCGCTCGCTTGATGACGCCGTCGGAACCCACCGAGTAGATGGAGGTTCCGTCTTCGGAGTAGACCAGGGCTCGGCAGCTGCCCTTGTGTCTCTTTGTGGTCCACACGACCTCGGGGACGTTGCAGGCGCCCGTTTCGGGGTCAACAGAGTACTTGTAGGCGGTCACCTCTCCGGTGGAGGCACCCACGACGAATCGGGGCTCCTCGGGGTGGAAGGAGATGCCAAAGATGGGGTCCTTGAACTTGAGCTTGAAAAGCGGCACGTGTTTGGTTTCTTTCTTGGCCATTCTGGACAGTTGTGGTTGTTGATCTGGAGTGGGTTCTGCTACCAAAAAAAAACATAGAAAAATCAGGCTGCATCTGCACGTCTCGATATAAGGTGCGGGTTTCTGCATGGGTAAGTACAGGTGGATATGGCCAGGCCCAAGACAGTTGTAGTAGCTGTGAGGAAGGTGGATATTGACATGGAGCCAATGAATTGTAGTTGGTTTAGAGAAGACGGTTAGAGTCAGTTGGCGAAAGTTGTTAGTGTTTGAACAAGTGTGGGAGAAGAAGAGTAAGAACTTTGACTGTAGTAACAAGCTACTCTGTACTTTGTATGTAGTCAACACTGTACGTACGTACTTTAGCCTCGATCAAATACCACATCTGATGAAACTGATTAAACAGTAAGTTGTCATTATCTGTCCATCCAAAACACGCTGCGATGGAGCTATTGAAAATCCAAAGAGTGCAATCTTCTCACAGAGTCTGTCACAATACGTTTCCATATCCAACTTCTCTAAAAAGCCCAAATTGTATGTTTTCTGGGGATGGACTTGTGCTTCTTTCCCACACTGTTTTCAGAATAACCTCACCATGGTATCATGTGGTTGAGTGTTTTAGAAACTGTTGAGTCTCCTTTTTTTTACATAACCACTCGAAAGGTGTACCTCGTACTTTGTACTCTGTACAGATGTAGCGAATGATATACATCAACAGACAGTCTCTCACCACCTCCTTTTTGACGTTTGAACCGTACCACACACTAACGCCCCAACTAGGTCATTTTCAAACTAACAAAGATAGAGACAACGCTGCAAACCGCCCTGAAGCAATTGCTACAAAACCTCCATATCATTCAAATTCATACTCATTGATTACGTAAAATCGGCGGCTTAAAGTCGAGAGTTGATGATATCAACAAACTCGGGCTTGAGAGAAGCTCCGCCAACAAGGAAACCGTCAACATCGGACTTGTCCTTGAAGGTACCGGAGTTCTTGCCGTTGACGGAACCACCGTAGATGATTCGGATCTTGTCGGCCTGGCCTCCAATCTTCTCCTTGAGGTAGTTTCGGATCTCGTGGTGGATCTGCTGGGCATCCTCGGCGGTGGCAGCAAGACCGGTGCCAATGGCCCAGACGGGCTCGTAGGCAATGACAACGTTGGTCCAGTCGGAGATCTTGGCGATGACGGGCTCGAGCTGGGCTCGGACCACCTCGAGGGTCTTGCCGGCCTTCTTCTCCTCCAGGGTCTCGCCGATGCAGAGAATCACGTCGAGGCCGTTGTCCAGAGCGTACTTGGTCTTGTCGGCGATCCACTGCGAGGTCTCCTTGTTGATGGTTCGTCGCTCGGAGTGGCCGAGGATGACCCACTTGGCGCCAACGTCCTTGAGCTGGGCCACAGACACCTCTCCGGTGAAGGCACCGTCGCCCTTGTCGAAAGAGTTCTGGCCGGCAACGGACACGGTGGGCTTCTTGAGCGACTCCTTGGCGAGGAGCAGGTAAGGGTAGGGGGGAGAGATGACGACCTCGGTCTTGGGGTCGAGCTCGGAGGCGTTGAGTCGCTCAACAATGGCCTTGATGGACTCGAGAGAGCCGTTCATCTTGAAGTTTCCACCGACAAAAAAGGTTCGAGACTGTGTTAGCGTGGTTCGGGATCCGGGGCGGGCGGCTGTGGGAGCTCAATTGGCCCGTTTTTCGCGCGGATTTGCGGCACTCACCATTTTGAATATGTGATATGTGTGAGGGGGATGAGAGGGTGTGACATTGCTTGGTGGTATATAGCCAATGGGTGTTTGGAATTAGGTTACCCTATTTCGTTGGGAGACGTGGAGATACATACATGGAGAAACGGGTGGAACATGTTGAGTGGACCTTATGGGGCTCTTTGCTGTTGAAGTAGCCGGCCGGTCTGTTGCCGGTATGTTGTTTTTGACCGTCTGGGCGGGTTTGGGGCTCCAATCGGGCCCCGAAACCCCGTCTTTTCGGCCCCCAGACCTATTCTGGCCGGAGACCAGATGACTGCTTCTCACTGTACGGTTCTATGGCCTGACCGTGCTTAAATTAAACAGAGCCTGAGGTAATAGTCTCTCTTCTTCAGCAAGAAGGACTAAGCGGAGAGAGAGAGTTTTTTTTTATATTTTTTTTACGTCGGCCGTTTAATAAATATATTGACGCGAATAAGTTAGAGCGAATAGAGACATTTGGGCGGCATCACAACTTGTTTGGGCCAGTGAAAATGACATGTTACATGCTTCATGTGATATTATTCGGTCGTTCTCGTCATTTTGCTTGTTTGTAGGCCTCAATTGTCAGTCCACATCGTTGTCTACATCATTGTCCACATCAGGTGCTTGTCTTGTTTCTGGGATTGCATTCAACTAAGACGTCTCTTCCAGTAAACTCAACGTTTTGCCGTATAAATATGGGAATCAGGAAAACCTACTTTGGCACATATATACCCCCTTTGAAAGGGTGACACAGAGACAGTATGGAAATTCTGAAAAGTGCGTTCAACTCAGACAGAAATTACGAGCACGAAAATACCACCTTTAGTTCTCCCACTACCGTAAACAATTATTTACAGTGTTGTTGTTGGGAGACTAAGAGTATCTTCTTCCGACGATTACCTCGGTGCAGTTTCTAGGCCAAAATGGGTCCTATTAGAAAACGTTGTAGGGGAGTTGGAGGAAATCTGAAAAGTGCATTCGTTCAGAAATTACATATTTAGTCAGATTGAGTATTGGCTTAATGTCATTATCATGATATAATGCGATTTTGGTGGACCTCAGTGATCCAGTAAGCCGAACCTAATACACAGACAGTCCAGTAATTAACAAGTAATACTGTATACTGAAGAACAGATTATCGTGAATAAATGACCCTTTTAACCGACATGGTAATTTCAGAATCAAAAGAAAAGTACTTTTTCTGAATTCAAACATCTCCAGCTAGTCAGTGGTCAATGGCTCTCTACTCTGTACCAGTGTTGGTTCTCAAGATGTATCTTTTTTATTCCTCATACACATCTAGAAGATGAAAAACCGTCACTAATATGTTACATCTACTTTATGATTAGAAGGAAGTCAACCAACCCCCATTCTAAAATACGCTATATGGACAGAATTGAAATTCTGAAAAGTGCATTCTGCTGAGAACGCCACGACAAGCAAAACGGAACCACTCAAGTCACCTCCACCACCTCAACCACCTCCAAAAACCGCCTACTCTGAGTGACGGAACTGCATCATCCCTGTACAGTAACCAAAATACACTCCTGACGCTCTTAAAGTTCACCTCCCAATAACATCGCCAACTTTCCAAACATCACGTGCTCACGCGTACCAGCAATGCAACGGCCCACAACTCCGCTCAGAAGGACCAATTCGCGGCTCTCCGACCACGAGGAGCACTACCCCATCGAGGTGTCGCCGCTGGACAACGCCATTGGCGACAAAGTCGGCGAGCTGGCCGACGGCATGGCCACACTGGACCGCAACCTCAAGGACCTGCAAATCATCCACACAAACCTCAACAACTTCAACGAGTCCTTCTCCACGTTGCTGTACGGCCTGCAGATGAACGCGTGGTGCGCCGAGTTCCACAACGGACCGCGTTACTGCGACTTTTCGCGCCGAAAAGAGCTGGCGGAGATGGAGGAGCGGGCGAGAGAATCGCATTTGCGGGCCGAACAGGAGCGCAGACAGCTGCAGCTGGTCCAGGAGACGCCCACACGGCTGCCCAGCGAACCGTCGGACGGCGACGTGACATATATGCGCAACGACAACTCGTTTGTCATCCAGCCTCCTTCGAGCTACCAGAGACAGCTTCCCAGTCGGATTCCGCAGTCGTCTCGTGCGTCGAGAATCAGACCCCCCAGCTCGCTCAGACAGCCGCGGGGACGTGGCAACTATCTCCGTGGCGGCTCCAGGGGCGTTACTGGCGCCAGAGGCGGATCCACTCTTGGACGAGGGGGAGTCTACAGACCTGGGTCCATTGGAGCCGAAACCAACACAAGGGGCGCCTCAACCACCACAAGAAGGTGGATATAGATGGTGGATATGTGTGGGTGGTAAAGCCCCAAACTAACCCTTTTCCCTCAAACATTCTCTGTTGCGTTACGGTATGGTACCCTCAAAGGTACTGTACAGAGTACTGTACTGTACTGTACTGTACTCTACTTCACACCAACCCAACGCACGAGACTTATCTATATTAATGCATTAATTTATAAACAGTGATAACGTATACCAATGCGCCGAAAACCGTCCGGAACACTACTTTGTCACCTTCCACACGCCTCGAGCAACTCCAGCGTCCTCGACGTCCACCACTACCTCGTCTGCAAGACCCCGGGCAGCCAAAAGACTCTCAAACTCGTGGATTCCGCCTCCGACGCCAAAGTAGACCTTTTTGGCAGCCACCAGAATGTCGCCGCTGGCAATGTTCAGCATGGTGTCGGTGAAGACCGGAAGAGTGTCCAGAGAGTAGATGGTTTCGGAAGCCAGCACCAGGCTGTGTTGTCCGGCCAGACGAACAAACTCGGGGCTCCAGGCTCCGGAAATGAAGTCCACCTCGACTCCCTTTTGCTTGAGCAGCTCCTCGATGCGGTCGACCAGCGCTGGAGTCACGTCCAGCTCTCCGTCTCCGACTCTGGTCTGGCCGCTGGCCTCGTCAACCTCCACAGTCTGCAGCGAAGAGAGTTCCTCAACAGACAGAAAGTTGCAGAGGTTGAGCAGGACGTTGGGAGCGGTCACCAGACCCAACACAGACTCGT
This sequence comes from Yarrowia alimentaria, assembly GCA_900518985.1. NCBI lineage: Eukaryota > Fungi > Ascomycota > Dipodascomycetes > Dipodascales > Yarrowia > Yarrowia alimentaria. Next base: position 2,062,219 of record ULGN01000001.1, read on the forward strand.
TGTAGTCGGCAAGAGTGACTTTTCCGGAGTTGCCCGAGTTGAGCAGTCGCTGGATCAGATAGATGGCAGGCAGACCCTGGCCACAGCCTAGCTCGATAGTGTCTCCCTGGGCCCAGGGATGCGACTCCAGCACCTTGACGAGATCCAGCATGCATTCCCACGCCTTGAGTCCGCCTTCGTAGGTGGCAATCTTGAGATCCTCGTTGGTTGTGCCCAGCAGAATCTCATCGGTAGCCGACAGGTTGTCTTCGCTCATGAGCTGGTGTTTCACGTCGTAGAGCTCGCGCCGCAGAAGCTGAGTGTTGGGCGAGATTGAGAGCGGCTGGTACGTGAGTCTCTTGCCCATGACTCGCTGTAGCGACTCTCTAAAGGAGTACTTCCTGGGCAGATACTCCGGCGAAATGTCGATTTTGGACTCCATAAAGTTCTTGACGGCGTTGCAATCCACCGAGGGAGCGCTGAGCTCGCCGTCGTCCGAGAAACCGAAAGAAAAAGACATGTTGGGAGGCTTTTGAAGAAGACTGTTTTGTGGGGTTGTGGATGCTGATCAAGGTGAAATAGATGCTGGGAAATATTTAGAATAGGCTCTGGGTGCAGGTACATGGATGTGTGATGGGATGTTAGGTAGTCTCCACAGGGGGGTAGTTATAAGCTGTATCAGGGGTATTTGCAGCGGAAAAAGTAAATATTCCTGTAAAGCAGGTCATTTCGAGCATTCTTGCCGTTTTTCGAACAGATTGGACTCGAAATGCGTTTTCTAGTACCCCTCAGTTTTCTGCTCTCTGATATCTCTCTACATCTCTCCCAATTTCAAACCAAACCTTACAATCCAGACACACATCTCCACCTAGAAATCATCTTCATCTGCACAACACAACAGTTTACAAACTGCAATGACGTTTGACATTGACCAGTTTCTGGCGCCGGAATTCGACCCCGTGTCGTACGCAAACCAACTGGTGCTGCAAACGTCGTCCTCGCGCGACGAAGACGTGGATCTCGATATTCCCATCAAGAAAATCTCATACGATGTCCAGCATCTGGACGACCAGGTGCGCACTCTGTGTCGTGACAACCACAAAGAGCTGCTTTCTCGAGTTGCTGACGTGGCCTCAAAAGAAAACATTCTCAAGGGCCTGGATGGTCCCATGAAGGATGTCAATTCCTCCTACAAAAAGCTCCAGAATGACGTGTTAGGACCGTACTACCAGGCCGACAATCTCTACTCCGCCCTCAAACGCGTCCACCACACCACGGCGCTTCTGCGCTCGCTCACGTGGTACCTCTATCTCGCCGTTCAGCTGAATGGCACCCAGGATATGGCTGGAGCAGCCTCGCTCATCAGAGACCTCCACACTCACTCCAGCGTACACCCTGGTCTGGCGTCGCTGCAAATCTTCCGAGACCACCAAAAGCTGCTCAAGGACACGGAAAAGAAGCTGGTTCTTCGGTGCGTGGCCTCAGTCAAGAGTGTGTCTGCAGTGTCCACTCCTGCCGAAAAAACCACCATTTCCTCGGCAATTGTGGGTCTGGCGATCCTGGACGACCGCCAGCTGGCCTCGGCTGTCCAGTCGTCGCTTTCCAACTACATTTCTCAGTCCATTTCACTGTTGGCGCGTTCAGTCAACTCCGACGAGTCTCTGGAGCACGCCATGCATACAATCAGTCAGCATTCACGGGCTGTTTCCACTCTGGGAACGCTTCTGTCACGAGCTGTGGTGCCTCTGGAAGGCGAGGACGAGCCCACCATGCCTGTCTTGGAACTTGCTCGAATATCCGACTTGCTGGACTCCAACCTCAATTCCAAGTTCTGGAGAGACGTGGCCTCTGCTCTCAATCTCCGAATCAAGGAGAGAATGACCCGAGCCACCCCGGGACTCCGATCCCTGCATCAGAACCATGCCAGACTCGAAAAGGTTGTGGCTGGTGCTGTTGGTCGTGGAGGTGGAGGTTTGACGGCCGATGGCCTGGAGGCCAAGGTCATGAAGGGTGCCCTGGCTCCTCTGAGGTGAGCATCTTAGTCGAACTTCAGTCGATATTGCTCGACCATCTGAGATACGGCTTTGGACCACCACAGGTTCCCAAGTCATGCATATCATCTCTTTGGTCCTCTCACATCTCTAACTACGGTACTATACAAACATTACATGAATTACATGTCTTCAAAAGTACAGCATGGTATAGCTCCCAACCGTACAGTACAACTCAACTTACCGATTAAATCGCCGTATAAATATATTAAATGTCCTTTAGTTCAGTTCATATGCCCAGGTTCAGTTACCTCTTCCTCGACCTCTTACCGCCGATCCTCCCCGTCCTCCCCGTCCTCCCCGACCTCGACCTCGTCCTCGAAGTCCTCCTCGTCGTCCCAAAGGCGCCTGGTTCATGCCTGTAGCTTCTCCGCCGTAATCAAAGATGCTGGATCCATACTGGCGGCTGACTCCGTACTCCCTGGTGGTGGTGCCTTGAGGGAACGCCTTTTGAACCTTGCTTTCTCTCATAAGCTGTCGTCTCTTCTTGCCAGGCCGACTTCTTCTGTTTGCCTTGTCAACCTCCTCGTTGTGAGCGTTCACACACAGAACCTTGCTGGGAACGTCGTATCTCTCCACGCCTCCAATCTTTCGCACAGCGTCTCCATCTACCGCCATGAGCTCAAACTGCGACGCCAGATCCTGTCTCTTGGCCTCTGGCTCGGCAAAGGTAAAGTAGTAGGCTAACGACCGGAACTTTTCGCGGGCAGCCTCGGCATACTCGTCGTTGAAAGTGGCCTTGGCCCGAGCCATGCTTTCTGTGGCTCTGTCCACATGGACAATCATGACAGGCTCCGACTTTTCAACCACCACCGTCTCTGGTGCGCCTGAAAACAGGTTGAAGGTAAACTCCGGCGCCTTTTCCTCCTCGGACTCGTCTCCAGCGTCTCCACCTGTTGTCGTTGTGGTCTCAGTCACGACCATAGCTGTGTCATCTGTGTCACTGCTCTCCTGATCCACCGCAATCTCCTCAAAGGCAAACAGATTTTCATAGCCGGCATAAGAGTGGTCTGCCGCATCTTCACCGTCCGAGCCACCTCCAAACAGTTCTTTTCGTGAAACCCTGGACATGGTGAGTGGTGTATTTAGTTAGTCCAGCTACTGGACTGCACTTTTTGGATTTGTAGATATTTTTCTTACTTTGCTTTAGGTTCCGCATACACCTGCATGGTCATGTGATGCCAGCTTTTCTAGTCCAATAATTACATATGAAATACATTTTACTATCTAAGCATTCAGCTTCTCCCGAATGGAGGTGAGGAACTGGTGGTAAGTATGACCAGCCTGCTCAACACGATCCTCAACCAAATGAGTAGTGGCCCACAGACGGAGAGCAGGCTCGCCGTCCTCACGGACAACATAAAGATGCTGCCAGGTGATGGAGTCAGTCTTTTCTCGAGCCTTGGAAATAATGTTTCGGATTCGCTCGTTGAACTGGTTGTCCAAAACAGGCAGCTCAGTCTTGCCGGTCTGGATCTCGGCAATGGTCGACACGCCAAAGACATCCTGCAGAAGAGCAGGCTGGGCGTCCCGACCGACCCAGAGGAACATAACCTGGCCATCATCGATGAGGAAGATGCCGTGGCTGATGAGATGCTCGCCACTGAGGTTAGTGCAGGGAGGCATGACGATCTGACCAGTCTCAGAATCAGGCAAGCCGGCCTCATCGGGCATGAAAATGAGGTTGTAAAAGTTGGGGTAAATGTACTGCATCAGGTACTTGTCGGGCAGCGTAGACAGCAGGCAAAGGGCCGAAGACCGCAGATCGGTGGGAATCTGGGCAGTCTTTCGGAAACCAATATGCTTGATGAGAGAGTTAACCAGCAAAGGCAGCATTCTCAGGTTAGTGCAGAATTGCAGAGGAGCAGAGGCACCGACGTTGGTGGTCATAAGGTCCTTCTTGTAGCAGGTGAACATCTCGTTGAGACGAGCCAGCAGCAGGTCTCGGGCCTCCTGGGGTCCCTTGGCCAGAGCCTTCTCAACAGCCTTGTTGGTCAGGTAAGTGGCAATGGCAATCTGGTCAGCAGAAGCGTAAATGTCCTGAAGCAGCGCAGAGGTAGGGAAGGCCCGGGTAATGACTCGGATGCGACGTTCTCCGGAAGCTGTGCTGTGCAGAATGGCGGCCTGGAATGTGATCCAAGGCTTAACAATGGTTTCCTCAATGTTAACCTCGATAACGTAGCTCTGATCTCGAGGGAAGGTGGAGAAGGAGCAAAGATCGGAAGATCGAGAGAAGAAGTTTCCGTAGAAGGCGCTCATTCGGATACCATCACAAGATCGCACTCGCAGAACAGCCTCGGTGGCAATCTCCTGAGAAAGGTACTCAGAGAACTCCCGAGCAAACTTGGTGGCATCCTCGGGGTTGGAGGCGATCCAGCCGGGGTAGAAGTAGGTCTGGCCGGCAGAGAACCGGGGCAGGTTAGACAAGGAGGCGACGTCCTGGTAGTGAGAGGAGAACAGGAACATGTCCACGGTCACCTGGGTCTTGGAGCACTCCACGGCAAACGACTTGTAGAAAGTGGATGCAGTCTGGAGCAGAGATCCCTCTCGAGCGGTTCCAAGAACCTTCTTGTCATCTCGAACCTCCAGCTTGCCCTGGCCCATGTTGGGGAGGGTGGAAGTAAGGCACACAATCTTACCACCAATGTTGGCAATGAGCTTGTGGGCGGCCACAATGGCGGAGCCAAGGGCAGAGGAGGGGTTCAGAGAGTGTGCGAACATGCTCTGCAGGGAGTCAAGCAGCTTCTCAATGCCGCCCTGGCACTGACCGAGGTTGACAAGCAGATCGGTGGGCATGGGCAGGAAGGGGTCGTCAATATCGGAGACAACCATCATCTTGGGCTCAGGCCACTCGTTATCGTCACCCTCCTCGCCTTCAACGGCATCCTCCTTTCGGGGGATGGCAAAGTAGTGAAGAGAGGAGTCCACAGCGAGGAAACCGACTCGGGTTCGGTTGTCGACGTTGGGGATTCGAGAAAGAGACTCCTTGATGGTTCGCGCAGCGGTGGCAAGCAGGCCGTTCTTGACGGAGTGCACAGACACGTCCAGAACAAAAACGTAGACCAGAGGCTGGGGGGGTCGAACCATGTATTCAGCGGGAGCAACAAACTCGACCACTGAGTGGTTGAGCTCGGCTCTAGACCATCGATCTCGAGGCTTGTTAGCAACGGCGTCGTAGTCAAATCCGGAGGGGACGTCGTTGGTGAGGTTGCACATGTTACATCTCCATCGGTTGCCGCCCTCGAGAAACTGCACGTAGGGGTTGATGTAAGACCGACATCGTCGACATCGCGCAATGGTGGTATCGGTCACAGTCGGGACGTTTTCATCGGCGTCTCGCAGAGCTGTGTAGGGTCGCACGACCAGGGCGAAGGGGAGCTTGGACTTCTTCAGCAAAGAGGAAGACGTGGGCACCGTGTTGAGCGTGCACCGCATAAACTCGGAATCCGCGTTGGGGTCGGGGTTGCCGGTGACGGACGATCCGGGGGGCAGGATCACGGGAGGCGGGGGCAGGGCCAGATCGCCAATGGGGGGAGGGAAGTTCTGGAGCAGATCCGTGTTGTAGATCTGGTTGAGCTGCGAGGGCGCCGCGTGGGCGTTGGCTCCGGGAGCAGAGGTGCCGGCGGGCTGCTGGTACGCGCCTCCGCCGCCAATGTTGAGGTTGCCCATTCGACCGGTGATGTCCTGGTATCCGCCGCCGTATCCTGGGGCTGCGGGGGCTCCTCCGTAGGCCTGGCCTCCAGCAACACCGGGAGCGGCGTAGGGAGTGGCGGGAGGGTCAACGGCCGAGCCGGGGGTGCCTGGGGGAGGGGCAAACGCGCCAGTCTGCACGTTGGCGGTGTAGGGCTGGAAGGCTGCGGGGGAAGGTGCTCCGTACATGGCGGCACTGGGAGAGGCAGTGGCACCGTAGGCCTGGGTGGGATCAGGCGCAGTGTAGCCTGCGGGCTGAGAGGCGGCAAAATCGTACTGCTGCTGGGGGTAGACCCGTCGCTTGGACGAAGAAGCCCCTTGGTCGGGCTGTTCGTGGCTCATCTGGAGTTAGACGGGTTGGCGGGGCTGATTTGCGAGTCAATTAATCGCGGCGGGGGTGATCTGGACGCGCACGTGTCGCGGGCTCTGTCGTGGGTGCCGGAGCTCTGTTTTCCAGGCGCTTTTACACCCTTTCTCAATACTCACCTCTGTCGTGTTCTCACCGTGATGTTGAACGTGGGAGTTTACTTTGGTGTGCTGTTCAGAAGCCGGCCGGGTAATGCCACGTCAGGGTCACGTGACCTTCAAACTTCCGAGCCCCGGGGCCACGGTGGCAAATGTGGGGTGTCTCGGGCGGTTTATTTTTAGCAGCACCGCATTCTGTTGGTGTTTATGTTACACTGTGCGTGTTGTCGTTTGCGCAGCTTTTTTTTCTGCGATAATATCTTCACCAGTGCTGTTTTCAGACCCTGTCTCTTTTCCTAGACTCCCTTCTCTTTTTTTGCCTTCTTTTCGTTTTGCCCACACTTGCAAGCAAGGGAAAGGAATAGAGTTGGGTGAAATATGGGGAACTCTTTCTGCTCGGCTAGAGGGGGGCTCTAAAGACGGCCGTGTGGACATTTCGCGACATGACGTTGGTTTGGTGGTGCCACACGGTGTCCTCTTTTGCAGAAATAATTTTGCAAAAATACGTCCACTTGGCCCGTTGCCGCAGCAATGAGTTTGTCACAGTCTGGCTTCAAAAAAATGGACTGGCTGAAGGAAGCACATGTAATGCAAGGGCTGCACAAATGGTCTGACGCGTTTCGTTCTTTTAGTGGCGGCACAAGTCGGGGTAAATTAGCCTCGGGGGCATACGTGCTGTAGGTGATGGGGGCACGTGCTTGTGGTCTTTAGTAGCACCAGAAAGTAGCCCAAGTTATTGGGGGGATGGGCACAGTTATATATGTTTAGAGACGTGTGTGTTGTAGGTGGTAGAGTGTGCATGAGTAGTGAGTTGTAAAGTGCTTGTTTTTTATTTCTTTCTGAATTAGAAGAGCGATGAGCTTCACTCTAAAAATACAGTATGAAGAAAGTGGTCATTTTCTAGTAGCCACAACTTGAGCATGAATTTGGAGACATGGGTCTGCGGTTGAGATAAAAGACATGTTTTTGAAATGAAAATGAAATTCTGAATCAAATGCACTTTTCAGATTTTCTCCATCTCAAAAATTGCTCTTGATAGTGGAGTTGTCTGTTGGCTGTCCTGAGAGAGATGATTGCATTGCCGTCAGTCAACGTTTCTCTCTAAAATCTCCAATTGACACTCTGGAAAGATTTCAAAGAATGTGTCTGATTCCTACTTTAATTCTAACCAAGTAGGTGTTGTTTTATTGTGAATTTAATAACTGCAGCACGTTTTGACGATACCCAATGGAGTTGAATGTAGAGGTACATCAACCACTTGGGATGATTGTACAGTGAAGAGTATGTGTTATGGAGATGAGTTATAGAGCATGACGTCTTGTTTACTCAAAGGTTTGTTTACTAGAGAGTATCTGTTTCTAGAGTATCTGTTTCTAGAGTATCTGTTTCTAGAGTCCCATCTACCTCTCTCTATCCATCCACGATGACTATGGCAGACTCAGACCTCGATATAAGACACTGTTCGATATCAAGTCTAAAACTCCACCCAGTCTTCAAAATACTGCAATTCACGATATCACGATATTCACAATTCTTTCTGAAACGACTCTTTTGATTGATTTCATTAAAGAGTAGTCAATACACAGCTCTTAAGACCGCGGAGATTCTACAAGAATGAACTAGTCTACTCTGTAGTTTGCCATCGTATCCGTACCCTTGTCCCTACAAAGGAATACGGATCATCATGTTTTGTAACATGACCGTATTCACAAGAACCAATACGAACACTGCTATCAGCTATTATTCCCGCTAGACTCCCCAGGGCTCTCTTGCTAAGTTGAAAGACCGTATACGATTGCAAGTCTCACCAAGACCTGCATCCACTACACTTTGTAGTCTAGTCTAGTCCAGACTAGACTAGCCCAGACTATCTGAGACTGATCAGCTTCCGTTGGATCACCCGTATAGGTGTTTTGGATGAGAATGTGACATTGAATGTTGCACTTTTCCAGTCTGTTAAACGGGAAACAATGTGCAGCAGCCCCAATGGGATTTCTCGCTGGATCAGGCCAACCGACAACTCACCAACCCATGTGCCAAAAAAAAAAGGGATTCCAAATTTGTTGGATGAATCTTCTTGCTTTTTACATGTTGGGGAACCAAATAACCGCGCATTTTCGACTTCGTTCTTTTACCTCCACTGGGTGTGAGTTTTGCGTCTCCACATCACTTTTTGTACGGTTCAAAGAATGCTGGAAACGAGCGCAACGGCTGTCGTAGATGGTGTGCGACCAGTGGCGATTCTTTTGTCTTCAGAGAGCTGTGCCTTTCCTTGGCTAACTAGTCTAACATACGACTTTACGTGATGGGACCTAGATGATACTGATCTACAGACTGCGAAATTAAAACAAATGAGAGCGACAGTCTAGCGGAGGTATGAACTGCCAGCTTGCTAGTTGCGTTGCTGACGGAACATTGCTGGCTAATTGCTTCTTCTCGCGCGGAAGAGTCTTCTCTGAAGCCTTGGCACTGCCCGTGGTAATCCATGCAATGTGTTTTTGTTATTCGAACGACGGCAAACGATTAGCATTTCATTTTAATAAATGGAATTTATAGGTGTCTTTCCCTTGGTTGCGCACGACAAGCATCTCCACGGCATTGCACGTCCAAGTGTCTTCAACGGTTGTTGCTGGGCTTTTGCTTTTGGTTGTTTGGCCAGCCTTCATTCTGTCTATTCACGCCGACTCAGTTGTCTACCATCTGTCGACCAAGAACACAATTCAAACGTGTTCTTCCCCACAGTACGAACCGTGGGGTAGGTCAAACAGAGGTCGAGACATTGTACGGCACAGTGGTCTACTCTGTACTCTGTAGTCAAGACTAGTCTACCGGCGTATGGTCATGAGACATGTTTAATAACACCTCAGGTTTTGACTGCTATAAACACGTTAGAGACCTGTGGCTTTGTTTGCACTCGCGAAAAGGGGCACTTGCTTGTTCTGGCAGGCTCTCTCTCGCGTCCTATCAACTTGAGCTTCCATCTCACTTTGGCAAACGGCACGCAGTCGATGATTACAACATCGCGTATAGAAGCCGTTACAGCGTATTAAAGAGCAAGGAAAACACAGACTAGACTAGACTACCGCTCCGGTACGGAAGCCTACGGGTGGCGTATGGAGACATTAAGATTGCTGCTAAAAAAATTAGCCATCTATTCTCAATGTCTTACATTCGGAGATTTCAGATGGCACTCGCACTACCATTAGTCTATCACCAAACCTTGGGTTCCACTAGATCATAAATAGCTCATTAGCTTCGTGCTAATGGGGGGGGGATAGTAGGCACTGTCTTATGATAACTAATGCCGCCGTTTTTCGCTATCCGCGTGGCTCTAGTAAACGTCTTTTTTTTTTGGCCAGCTCCAAACACGAAATTATTGTCCAAATAAGTTCTAGAGTAGTTGTAGAGTAGTTGTAGTTGTAGACTAAGCTGAATGTCATCTTAGATACAGAGTTCGCTGCAGCTTGGACTTTCCATTCTAGGATAAAATGTTTCATGTGCGTATATTTCAGCGTTTTGAATCATGCGAACCGAGTCTTCGTTTCCTCAATAAAAAGCAGATGAGAGTCTTTTGTTCGTGTACTAGTTTCAGAAGTCAATGTGGTTGTTTTCCTGAATTAGAAAATCTGTAGTCGCTGTTTGGTACAGAGTACTCATTCTAGTGTCTCCTCAAAAGAGAAGAAAAAGCAAGAAAAAGAGAGTATTGGAAGAGTGTTGGAAAGAGTGTGGAAAAAAGAAACCATGTGCTGAAAAGCGGAACTGGGGGTAATGAGATTCTGGAGGACAAGTGGACAAGTGGAACAGATGTGGGAATGCAACAGTAACAGAAACGTGTGATACAGTCATTCACCGCATGTCACAATTCTGTAACTAGACTAGTCTAGGGAAAAAGTGCATGCTCCCCCTTTTTGGCATCTTCGGCAATCTATCCGAATGTCTTAGACTAGACCAGTGCCTCTTTAGACTACTCTGTACTCTGTAGACCAGTGCCTCTTCGTCTTGCTGATCATTGTCATGTCTCTCGAGTCGACGCGATCTGTAGTCTACTGTAGTCTAGATTACGGCGAACCAAATCAGTTCGGCCATTCAACACTGCCCACCCTGATTGTTTGTTTCTGTCAGAAGCCGAAGACTTGAAAAAAGCTATAGTTAGCATAGGTCTCGTATCTTAACGCTGTTGTACGTGGTGGACTAGAGTGTCCCACCACCATACCGGTCTATCAGCAAACCGGTAATGGTTACCCTTTTTGTATAAAACCTAACCTGTTTCCCTTGTTTTTGTGTGATAAGGGGTTAGGTCTTATACAAAAAGGGTAACCATTACCGGTTTGCCGATAGACCGGTATGGTGGTGGGACACTCTAGCCTAAACTAGTCTAAAATGCAAACACTCCCGTAAACCAATGTGCCGTACCATTCCTCAGTCCCTCCACCCCCAGCGTCGAAAAATAATCACATTCGCGTCTTTCCTTGCCATCTTCTTTCATGTCTCAGTTTCAGCTCAGGGCTGCCAAATTAATATCCCCCTTTCAAATGCATGTCTGACGTTATCTTCTCCGCCGCAACTTCCATTTCTCTTCTTCCACAGCTCTCCAAAACGGTGTGAGACACGGGGGCTGAGATAGGCCCGTTTGGTGGGGGGGTTGCACATGGCTCGATATTGAGCTGTCTCCACTGCAATTTGCACTCACGTCCAAATACGTTTCACTGAGAAACAACTTGGTCTTGAGACCACAGAGTCTCTGTGATGACTTGTCTCTGCAAACACAATCTATTTGCTTGTTTCTGCAGTCACTGGTTTCGGGACCCTTCCAAACAACCCATGGGTCTGCTTCTTCCGACAGGAGCGGATACTGTCAGCCACAGAGTGCAGCACCTCCGCAGATCCGACTGAGGGAGACACAAATGGCAGCCAACACTAACACACGAGCGACGAAACCCAGACGACGCAAATATACCGCTCTGGCCACGTGTCCCTTTACCCGTGGCTCGTTCCCTTGCTGCCCGACTGTTGCTACGGTGGACTGTGGCTGGGAATAGGCGGTTTTGCCGTTTGCAGTGGACGATGCTTGACGACTGCAATAGCGAGCTCTTTCCGCTCCGTGTGCTCCGTCCAAATCCGCTTTTGCCGAATTTATTAAATTTAAATTTTGATGCGAGGAAAACTGGGATCCTGCAACCTTGCTCCGCTGGGTCTCATTTGGGGCATGCTGGCGAGTCCATCGGGAAACCTCGCTGCCGCCTCTATCTCGCCACTCAAGCCACGACACGGCCCATGTCGCGCACCCAAAGTCTGTCGCTGCCCCCGGGGCGGGTCTCTGTACCCCATATGTAAGGCATCATCGGGGGTGGCAGGGGACATCTATCATAATGCCACTAAGCTTGACAGAAATCTGTAGGCTTTCGGAACGACTCCGGCGTGACCTGACGACGACTTCGCGTAGGGCGGGAAGAGCGGGATACACAAAGAACGGGGCTACAAGCCGCAATTGTCCCTCTTGGAGCCGAGTTGCGACAGTCTTATGATAGATACAGGCTATCATTCACCGCCAAAGGCTCTAGTCTAGCTCTTCCGTTGGGGCTGCAATTCATAAACCCCGTGCAGGGATAAGCTGGCTGTTTGCTTTTGAAAACCTAGACCGGCCCACGGCACTGCCATAACATTCTCACGGTACTTGTCAAACCATGAGAGCTTTTTCTCTTATCGTTTCTTCTCGGCTATATGTCGAGCGACTGGCTTTTGTTTTTTGATAAACTTTTTTTTTTCATATTTCACACCACGTCCGTCCTAACAAGCCAATGTATGATACCTGCATTGGTCTTGAGGGCAACAACCCTATGGATTTTCTCCGTGGCGTCCGAGAGGGGCGGAGCTGGGGCCACAAACAGCTCCGTGGACCCAGTCGACAGTTGGGTGCCACCAAATGGCCCGCAGCAGGTACAACAAATGCACTCGCCGCTCTTGTTGGGCCCCCTGTTGTTGCTATTTGCCTGAGGCTATACAACATAGACTCTGGTCTCTGGTTGGGAAGAAGGAACTTTGACGACTTTGGAGCAGAAGCAAGTGGCGTCATGTCGTTTTTGCTATTTGTGGCCCAGAAGCGTCCGGAGAGAGCGGTGAGGGAGCGGGAGTGACTGGGGGCATGTCGTGCCCTCGTTCTGTGTCCCTGACCCGTCTCTGGCCCCCAAAAAGCCGACCCCCCCCCCCCCGACAAGACGCATCTGCACGTTCAGGGTCATCAGACTAGTAGACACTAGGTTTGGCTAAGCTGTAATCCGCACGCAACAGAGTTTTTATTAAACTTTGACAACAGAAACAAGCAACCCACTCAGGACCCTCAGCCAGCTGCACACACACCATTATCAGTGTATCCCCCTTTGGTTTTCTTTTTACTCTTCCATTCAGTGGTAAGCTCTGGAACCGGCACTCCACAAACGCTAAACGCTAACTGTCTTTAACGCCCTCATCTGCCAAATATCAACTTGCATCTTTCGCACTTTTCTTCCTCCTTTTGCCCCTCACCTTCGACAGTGACACAAGTTCCGCACACACGAACCGCCCAGCAACTAACCGAAAAGCGCAAACTCCCGACACACAAACACACTCTCGCTCGCCCGCATCCGCAACATGGATTACCAGCAGCAATCGGACCCCAACATGGGCCACATTGGTCCCCTACACAGCCATCCCCAGTCGTTTCTCGACGACCCGGCACTCTTCCAGCCTAACATGCTCGACATTAACCCCTCGCTGGACTTCCAGTACTCGTCCCGGTTCGTGGGCTACCCCGAATTCGACTCGTCCATGTCCGGAGGCCCCATCCAGCAGCAGCAGCAGCAGCAGTTTGCGCCAATGGACGACCTGATGCACGACCTCAGCTACGTGCCCGAAGACTCCCAGCTGCTGGGCAACTCGGTCCCCGTGCGCAGCGACTCCGCCACCTCCGACGACAGAGGCGCCATGTCTAACAATGCCTACTCCTCCAACACCTCCCAGTCCTCTGCCACCCCTCCACAGACACACAAGCCCTGTATGAACCCTACCGCAATGGTAGACAGCGTGCTGGAAAGCACATTATCTCCCAACAAAATATCTGCTGCTCCAACTGTTTCCACTACTGCCCAGCCCCAGCCCCAGCCCCAGCAGCGTAAGAACGCCAACCCCATTACCTCCCTTCCAGATGAGATAGCTGACTGTGTGTTCCTTGTTAACCCCGCAGGCAAAGTTGTCCACTGCAACAACACCGTTTCTACCTCTCTGGGATGGCCCAAAGACAAACTCGTTGGCGAAGATATTCAAGCCGCCCTACACCCCGAGGATGTCGCAATGTGAGTAAACCCCCGCCACCCTGACCCCCTTTTGTTTTCACCGTGTTGTTTTGAAGTGCTTATTCTCCTCCTGCTCATCCTGGCTTTTTCTTTGCTTTGAATGAGAGTCGTCGCTTTATTTGCCTCTGACCATTTATTTTTCTTTTTTACTTTCCTCTCCTCATTGGAAATCTTCCATTCTCACCTATTTTTCGTATTCTTTAGTGTGGAATTGTTTGGGCTATTGATATGCCTTGGGGCTCATCCCAATCGTGATACCACGGCTTGGTCGCTTCGTCCTCGGCCTTTTCTTCTTTTTATGCTACGGCTTCTTCGACTGCTGGGTTGTCATTTTGTTTCACCTTCGTGTCTCATCTCGAGCCTACAAAATGTCAACCTGGCTGAGCCTGCACTATTGGCCCTGCAACCAGAATGATTCGTTGTGTTATCGCTGGAAAAGCTGCTGTTACCTTCTCTATTTTGCCATCTTATTTCACTCACTCTTGTCTCTACTTTTTACTGAGCTTTGTTTGCTCGGTGAGAGTACTATTATTATCTTACACATTCCTTCGTCGCCAAAATCATCTCACAAGCATTATTGAGAATTCGTGATACCACCGTTCAACACAGGCACAGGTTAATTTTTCATTACCTCACTTTCATGTCCCGAAGATTCATGCCTTATTTTTTTTTTACAAGTTATCAAGTCCCATTAGACTACACTCCAGAAATGACCCCATGACCCAAAACTATTTATTTTTCTCTCTTACAATGCTTTCACCAACAACCGTGCTTACTCCCCCTCTCTCCCACGAAATACCCTACTAACAACCAGTTTTCATAATACCCTAAAAGAGGCTGCCTCTCGCTCTCGAAAATTTAAAACCCATACCCGGTTCGCAAACCACCAGTCCGCAGCCAGTTATGAACTTTTTGAGGTCATTGGTACTCCTTATTCGTCTGAACTGGCAGACTCCGACCCTTCCGCTCCGATCCACACAGAATGCCGCGGCATTGTTCTCAACTGCCGACCTTATCCCAGCCCACAGACCGCCCAGTTTGACGGCTTCTTGCAGCTGTCTACCGACAACTTGTGGCTCAAACGACAGCTGAACCGAGTCGGCAGCAATGCCCCCGAGCCTTTTTCTTTCCAAGATGCCACTGCCCGCATTAAGGGACCCGCCGGGGTCTCTGAGTGGGTGGATGACATTATGGGTGTGTCCTCCGAATCCGGATGGGCCTCTCCAGCATCAGAAGAATCTGAACCAAACCAGCCAGATCTGCTCAAGTACTACTATCCAGACGCGGACGCTACGCGGAGAGCCAACCCCCCTTCTGCGCCTAGCAGTGGCGGCTCTTCCAAGTCCAAGAAGGACAAGCGAGTCCGCAAGCCCGTTTCCAAGACCAAGGACGGAGATTACATCTGTACCGAATGCGGCACCATGTCCTCTCCCGAATGGCGAAAGGGACCTCAGGGTCGTAAGACCTTGTGCAACGCCTGCGGCTTGAGATGGTCTAAGCAGACCAAGAAGATGCAACAATCCTAGACTCTTCGCCGGTTTGCATGACGTTCCTTGCTTTCTTGGGGCGTTTCTGAATTTTGACCAAATCTTGCATGTTCATCAGATTTTTTTATTTATTGGTAGCGGTATAGACACACGCTATTGCACTATGGAAATAGATATTTTGGCTATACTGTCGAAAGATACAGTACGATTGTAGATTGTTGATATTCGGGGACAGTACAGTTGGGAAACAAGCCCCTAGAAGAACTAGAATACAACGTTACAACGTGATGGTTTCTGTTGAAGATCGAAAAAGGGATACTTGAACTGTTTACTATTATCGGTGAATGTATTTTGCTTCTAGACTGGTTTACAGAGTACAGAGTACATCTGTAGTGAGTTGATTGCTACTGCATGTTATCGAGAAAGAAAAAAATCGAGACAGCAACATCACCCTCAAAGGGAAGTTACTTGTGAATGGATCGATTTTGGCAACCTCGGGGATACTTCGGATGGATACTAGTTGGGTAATCTTCTGCTATAGAGGAGACTCGCTTAATTTACCCCCTGAGGCAGCCGTTGTTTGATCGTCGGCTTTTCTCTCGGAGCAATTGGAGTTTGACTAAGAAACTCTGTCCTAGAGTATCTGGGGGTACCGGTTTCTCTGTTATTATATAGCTATATACTTCAGGGGGTTGAAGTTTGGAGACTGTTTTTTCATTTCTGAGACACTATAGCTGGCACTTTTGTCAGTTTGCTTGACTGCTTTTCCTGTGCTGAGTAGAAGGTGCAATGTCTTGAATGAGAACTGAGAACAGGTGAGATTTCGCAAAACGACATTGGAAAGAGAAAATGGCCAAAGAGACCACCATGTCCATGTCTCGGTCGCAAAACCGTTGGGTTGCTATAGTCTAGCTCCTTTACCATGTCTCTGATATGAAGTTTCGCATGCTTTGGCCAGCAAAGGGGTATGGGTGAGTATCTACTATCGGATGGTGATAGGGGTTGCAAGCAATACAACCTAAAGCCCAGACAGAGAGCAACTGTCTGGCGACTGGAAAAGAGTCAGCTGACCATCAGCACATGTGGAAGTGTCTGCTGACGTCAGATGTGCCATCTTCTTGCTTCACATTCCAAACGAACCGCATTCCTTTCATTCAGTAATTGCAATAGAAGCCAAAAGAAATCACATTTGTGGGTCCAGGTCCGGAATGTACTTTGTAGTCTATATTGTTGAAGACACTGACCTGAAACAATCAAAATGTGCTGACCAAGATAAAATGTCGTGTGCGTTCTGTCCTTGGCCAAGAAACCAAACCAAAGGACTTTAGAAACAGGTCTGGCAGTTCCATACGAGAGCCGAAGCCCTAGACAAAGTGCCGTATTGCTGTTTCTATAGTCTAGAGTCTGTGGATGTGTTTATTCCTACCCATGGATGGATAACTCAGGGATAACTCGGAAAGTTGAAAGTCTACTCCTAGGGGCAGCTATAAATTCCATGTATTGTTGTTATCGCCGTCTTAACTCCATGTTGTTAGGGGAAATGACAGTTCCAGAGATAAAGAAGAAAGACCTTGAGATTGAACGAGTTTGAACTGTTCCTCTTGTGTCTGAATCATGTGTTTGGGGGTCTGAGACGGACTTTCCAAAGACGTATTGTAAAGTGTAGGTGTTGTCTCTAGAATGATTCAATAGAGATGATTCCAGATGTCTGGAAGAATAGAGCCTTGCGGTGTCATTCTGTAGCCAAACTCACGTTTGCAACCCATTCACAAGAGACTGATGAAACAGATGGCTTAAGAAGCGATGATTCCAATGAATGTTCTCATCAAGAGCATGTAGATTGGTTTCGGAAGAGTAGATTAGCAATGACAGTGAGAGTAGGACTTGCGCGACTTCAGCGCTGTGATTCAATCGAATTTCTGCTCATCAGTTGGCAACAAGTATCACTGTCAGAAAATGTCCTGTTTGCTCCAAGCTCAAATGAGCAGTAGAGTCAAAGCTATCTTGCCGTTGTCTGCCACTGTTGTCTCCCAAACAGAACAGATTCAAACCAGTTACAGCTCTTTCAAGTCGTCCCAGTTTGTTATCATCAGAGGACAACCTAGGCAGTGGAACAGACCCATGACCTCTTGCATTTCGAGAATGTGGACTTGAGATGTGGTATCTTCCAGTATCGCCCACAGTCCCCAATTGTCTCGATCTCGGGTGGTATGGCGTGAACAATTGTAGCCGTTGGTTTGACGCCAGTGGTTTAGCAATGTAATGACTGACTATAGTATGTCACCCAGGCCACAAGACATTAAGCCAATAGCTGTGTCTTCTTTCTCTTTTTCTCAGTAATGAGGGACGATACTGTGAGCGATACTGTGTTGGTATTGCCTCAAGATTGGTGGATTGGTACCCAGTTCAGATAGAGAGAGAGAGAGAGAGAGAGCAATTCTTCAATAATGAGACACTCGATTGAAAAGTAAGTAAAGAACCCTGTTGAGGACAGTTCCGTACCATATCTCACTGTACCATACCGCACTATACCATACATCTCTGAATCAATTGCCCAGTATCAGATTTAACAAAGGTCGCTCATATCATCTGGTCCATGAGGACTCTAGCGACACTGTAACGACGTACTTTTCACAGAAATTTGCTGTATCACGGTTTGGAACACTCACCAGATGGTTTGTGGATTGACAAGGTAGTCAGAAGTAGTGAGGGTCGTTGTGAAGTGAATCAATTAAGAGGCAGAAGGCTAGTTCCAAGAACTGAGAGAGAAGGGACCAAAGAGAATTTGATTTGGCAGTCTTGCAACATATAGATATATATATAGATCATATTGTAACAATATGACAAGAAAACGGTTCAAGTGGTACCTCATGGTAATTGCTGAACTGATTTGTTGAGATGAAAGGTTCATCTGTTTGAACAAGAGAAAGAAGATGAAGAGGAACAAAAAGTGAACAAAGAGATGCCCTGATCGATTGAGAGTTTTTTCTAGGTATATCTCTTCAATTTTGGGCTCTTGCTAGATCCATATCTTCAATTTTACTTGTGTGAGTTGCATGGTGTCAGGTAGTACCATGGTACAGACTTTAGTCTTGACCAGAAGTGGTTGGAGCTTCTGAAATCTGAAAACAGCGTACAGAATCGGTAGTATGGTGTTGAATGGTAGTCTGAGAGTAGAAGAAGTAGTTTCTATTCGATGGAAACTGAGACTTTGAAGACAGAGACACTTTGGTACGCTTCAGAAATGAGTACTGTCACGTGATGAGAAGGATGAGTCTTGAAAGTATATAAAGGACACGTATGTCGATTTTGACGATATAGTATCCAGTATATCACACTTTTCAAAGCTCAGCATTCTCTGAGTGTCAGATGTCGACTTTTGAGGAATGACGGTGTCATGCACCAAGTTGAGCATTCACTTGAGCTTATGAAACACTCAATGTAGCATCGCATTTCATAATAGACTGTTGCATGCATAGTTTTGCATTCTCAAAACGTTTAGTTATTCCGGCGTCATTTTGTTTGATTGAATGAAATGTGTCTGACTCCTGTGTATGGTGTGTATTTGAATCTGGTTTGTAGTTGAGACGATACAGAAGACACCACACTGTCACGATGACAAGTCCCAACTGTTCTAGACTATAGACTGTCTAGATTGTCTTATTGTTGTAGACTATCTCACTGTCCTAAATCGCATAACTGTCTTTATTCTGTCTGACTAAATTCAATAAATAAAATCAATCATCCGCCTGAGTTCAATATCAACCATCCGCCTTAGTTCTATAAAAGGAATTTTGGGCAAAGATGCCTGAGTGCAACAAAACGGCTAATTTGAAGCCGCCCTTTTTGTCAAGACCCTGCAATCTCAGTCATATCAGAGACACTGCTAAAGGTTATCAGCCGTGGTTGGAATGAGCGAAGGTATAATCTACAGATGTTGACGAAACCACACCTTGAGATAAGCAGCTCAGCGGCCAAAGCCAACACCCATATTGAGAAAATTGCCAAATGTGGTTTGTAACTGTTTTTGGGCGGGGTGTCTTCATAAAAGTCGGTTTTATTACAGTAAATTTTTTGACCTTTCAGTCGTCTCTTGTCCATATTGTCTGTCTTTGAATGAGGGGTTTCTGGCTGGAAGAGATGTCAATCTAGCTTCCGGATCTAGCCGCATTCATTCTCAGTGACGCAATATTGCATCTCTCTTTCTCCTTACTTTTTCATCTCCCTTTTGCTCTCCCTTTTGCTCTCCCTTTTGCTCTCCCTTTTGCTCTCTCTCTCTCCCTCTACAATAAACCTGTGGCTATTTTTGGAGCACAGTCGAGACGTGTTTTGACGTGGCCGATGGAATGGAGGCACGGAACGAGAAACGGGCAGCCAGGGGGGAGCTTAGACCAGACAAGAGACAGTTCGCTTTGCCGTTGCCAAAGGTTCGCCCAAACATTGATAAGAGAGCCAAATGGTAAAGCCACAACAAATAACAAAAAAAAAAGGCTGTACGCGTGATGCTCAGGGCTATTCATAGCTCCCGAGCCCAGACTAGCCAGAATCCCTCTTTTTGGACTGTTTATGAACAAACATAAAGTTGAGTTGGCATGGGAGAGAGTCGTTGGACACATTGAGTTGGAGACATTTGACACCGTCTGGGTGGTGTGGACGAATCCAGAACTGTCACGGTGTCAAGGCAGAAAGCGCGTCTTTCCGGCGTCGACGTGTTGAGCTGCCTTGGAGACCTAAACCCTGGCTGTCTGTTCTGTTTGTTATTGTCCGAGAAAGACACTAAACTAGTCTTGTTGCAGTCCTGTTGCAGTCTTGTTGCAGTTCATCGCCTCGCCAAGGCAGCGAATAGACTAGATTTTTCTAGGTCCACACAGTCTAGTCCAGCTGGATGCAGCCAGCTGTCTTCCGCCAAAGAGACACCAAACCAGACCCTCGTGGCCCAGTGGCCTGTTTAGCTAGTACTCTGTAGTCCACAACCTCCACATTCTCGCCCATCACAGTTCAGCAGCTTTGGGTCCGGTCTCTGGCTGTTTTTCCCTTGGTTGGTACTTTGACTGTTACAGGCCTTGTAGTCTAACATCTGCTACATGGCTGCTATGACGTTTTGCATTTGTTTCAGGTTGTGGCAGGGTCTGGGACGTGAAAAACGCGGTTTGGCGACAGACACAGGGGTGCATGGTGTTCGCAGACATGCACGAAAAAACAGCACGAAAAAAAAAAACAAATGTCGCGACAGAAAGCGCTGAACAGGGCCATCCACAGAGAGACCGAAACTGCACCGAAGACCGATGGACCCGCGTGGCTGGGCGCGACCCACAGGTGATCTGCGCCAATCTCGCGAGAGTTTGCAGAAAAGAAAAGTTGGGGCTCCGCAGGTCCATAGGCGCACGGTTATTATTCTGGACGGTGACGTAGGATCGTCGGAGAGAGGGAGTGGACGCTGGAGACAGTGGGGATGTCGTGGCGAGTGGGTTGCCATGGCGAGTGGGTTGCCATGGCAAGTGGGTTGCC
Source organism: Yarrowia alimentaria (assembly GCA_900518985.1). Classification (NCBI taxonomy): domain Eukaryota; kingdom Fungi; phylum Ascomycota; class Dipodascomycetes; order Dipodascales; genus Yarrowia; species Yarrowia alimentaria. Next base: position 2,082,727 of record ULGN01000001.1, read on the forward strand.
ATGGCAAGTGGGGCTTCCAGCGATTTCCTCCGTCTGTTGGAACTGCCCCTTGGGTGCTCTGTCCATCTGCGGAGCGATACAGTCAGACAAACGCACCTTTTTTTTCAGACTCGAGTTGCATACATTGCCATGTGGGACAGGTGCGTTCGGCAGGCGATGCATACAATTGGATTGTGAAAGGGAGGGTGGGTCTGGACAGTGTTGGGAACAGAGTACTGTGGATGCGATACTCTCTGGGATTTCAGTACTCTGTGGGTCACAGTACAGTACTGAGCCACCCACTGCTGTATCACCACTACTGCTGAGTCAATACCTCTCGTATCCCTCCGTATCCCTCCGTACCCTCTTCTCCTCGTATCCTCTCCCTTCTTCCTCCTCTCACTCCCACAACAACGACCGCCGTTTGACGCGCTTAGACTTGCATTGCATTTTGCCCCTTGCTGTGAACCACATGTGTGCTCTGGCGAGAAGCGATGCGGCAGGGTGGGCCTGGACCTGAAGCAGCGGAACTGGGGGAAATCCAACGGCACCTGGACCCGGATGGAGACGGCCGCACGGAGACAGAAGACGCAAACCCGGTGATTAGCACTCCCCCCCCGCCTCTTCCTCTCCCTCTTGCTCTTGCTCCCTCCACATTCTCTCCCAAAGTTTCCCAAACTAACTTAGGCCCACGCCAACTTGTTCGCTTGCACCTAAGGTTACCTCGCTGCAGCTAGCGCCAAAAAGCCTAAAAGGTTAGCCTTGTCCAGGCCCGTAGATTGAAACCTACGCGGGAGCCGAAAGAACCCAGGTTATATAAGCAGGCCGGACGGTCCCTCCGGCGGAACCCCCCAAAGGAACCAAAGGTCCCCATCCGGTCTCTCTACTCATGAAACTCGCTTCGCTTCTCGCTCTGGCCGGAGCCGCCCTGGCGTCGCCCATCCAGCTGACCCCCCGCGACGGCTCCTTCCTCGGATTCGACTACGCCAACGAAAAGGTGCACGGCGTCAATCTCGGCGGCTGGTTTGTGCTGGAGCCGTTCATCACGCCGTCGCTGTTCGAGGCCTTTGGCAGCAACGACGCCAACGTGCCCGTGGACGAGTACCACTACACGCAGTGGCTGGGCAAGGACGAGGCCGAAAAGCGGCTGCAGGAGCACTGGAGCTCGTGGATCACCGAGGAGGACATCAAGGCCATTGCCGAAAACTACAAGCTCAACCTGGTGCGCATCCCCATCGGCTACTGGGCGTTCACCGCGCTGCCGGGCGACCCCTACGTGCAGGGCCAGGAGGCCTACCTCGACAAGGCGCTGGGCTGGTGCCGCAAGTACGGGCTCAAGGCGTGGGTGGACCTGCACGGCACGCCCGGCTCGCAGAACGGCTTCGACAACTCGGGCCTGCGCGACCAGTACCAGTGGCCCAACGGCGACAACGTGCAGCAGTCCATCAACACCATCAGCTACATGGCGACCAAGTACGGCGCCCCCGAGTACAACGACGTGGTCGTGGGCATTGAGCTCGTCAACGAGCCGCTGGGCCCGTCCATCGGCATGGAGGTGATTGAAAACTACTTCAAGGAGGGCTTCTGGACGGTGCGGCACGCGGGCTCGGACACGGGCGTGGTCATCCACGACGCGTTCATGCCCAAGAACTACTTTGACAAGTTTATGACCGCCAACGAGGGCTTCTGGAACGTGGTTCTCGACCACCACCAGTACCAGGTCTTTTCGCCCGGCGAGCTGTCTCGAAACGTGGACCAGCACGTCCAGGCCGCGTGCCAGATTGGCTGGGAGTCGGCCTCCGAGTACCACTGGCGCGTCTTTGGCGAGTGGTCCGCGGCGCTGACCGACTGCACCCACTGGCTCAACGGCGTGGGCAAGGGCGCGCGGCTCGACGGCTCGTTCCCCGGCTCGTACTACCAGCGAACGTGCCAGGGCCGAGACGACATTTCGTCGTGGTCGCAGCAGGACAAGGAGGACTCTCGGCGGTACGTGGAGGCCCAGCTCGACGCCTACGAGCACGGCGGCGGAGGCTGGATCTACTGGACGTACAAGACTGAGAACGCCATTGAGTGGGATTTCCGACGTCTTGTTGACAACGGAATCTTTCCCTTTCCCTACTGGGACCGGCACCATCCCAACCAGTGTGGTTTTTAGTCCCCTTTCTGCCCGAGGCTACCCCATAGATATTTATTCAGATTCTAATACGACGAAATGACATTTTTGTGAGATGCGATAGCCTACCAGTAGTTGGTGTAAAGACAAGTAAACAGAAATATATACATACAGATACACAGACATACAGACATACATACAGACATACATACAGACATACATACAGACATAGTCAAATTGAAAGTGAATACATCCACACATTATTCATACATAGTCAAGTGAAAGTGAATACATACATACAGCCAAACTGAAAGTGCATGCAACGAAATGACATTACCATAGACGACCTGAAAATGAAAGTACAGTGTGAGCCTCAAAGACAGACACTACCGCCCATGTGGCTGGCTGTTTGCGGTCGTAAAAGGGGAAAACGTCAAAAAACATCTCCGCAAACTCTGGAAAAGGCGATTGATTGTCCAACTAGTCTGGTCTAGTCCAATTAGTGGTTATTTGCCTTTGCCCTACAGTGCCTAAATTATGCACATGTATGGCTCATCATCAACTCTGTTTGAAAGCAGAGTTTCAAGACCTTTGGAAATGAGGGGGTCGACAAAGGCCCGTTTTTTGGCCGCAAATTAGCCGCTTTGGGGTGTTGAACAGCGGCTGGGGGTTCTGTTGCACGTCACGACACGACTCTTGTGATTTTTTTGTCCCCCGTTTTCGTCGTTGTTTTTTTTCCCCCACTTCTGCGCTTTCCCTTCCATCGGGCTGGTTCTGCTTTGGCTAAAGTTGATGGTTGCAGTCTAGTCCTGTACTCTGTAGTCTAGACTAGTTGGGAAATAGCCCTCCTGGACAAGGCCCAGAATAGCTCAACTTAGAGTGACTCCAGCTTCAATAGGCAACACTCTTTCTGCGGTGGTTACGGCGTGGATTTGTGCCTCTTTGGTCAACAGTCGACTTTATCGGCTCAGAGGCCACACGTCATGAGGCAATAGATATGTTCGATCGAGTTGGCCAAGTCGACGTTGGCAGCTTTCTAGACTTCAGAGTATGCTGCAATAGCCAAAGATAGAGTCTGTAGAGAAAAGAAAGAAAAAAATCTTGTAACAGAGCACGCCTGTCGGATGCAGCCAGGGCGCCTAAATGACGCCAGCAACAACATCGTGAGATACAGACCATGCAATGTCTCTCGGCGGCTCGTTTGTGATCGAAATCCTGCTAGTTTGCACTACAGTCTGTAGCAACTTTCGTTTGTCGATCCTTTGCATGCAGCTCAGCTCTGTGGTTTGGGGAGCTGAGCAGAAATTGAGTGTGGGGAACGATTCGGGGTGCTCGATCTACTTGTTGTGGCGCTTTGGCGGTTGAGATTTGCGAGTTTTGAGACAGCTTGCGACAGGTACGAGCAAGAGAGCAGAGACTCAAGCTCAACCTTGAATACAGTTGAGTGTAGCAATTTCTGGCAAGAAGTGTCTATAGAGTACCGTATACAAGATTACAAACAGACTACTGAGTAGACTACAGAGTGTACAGAGTACAGAGTACCGTATACCTGTAATTTACAGAGTACTCTGTACTGAGTTTCTGTAGATACGCCATGGTACAGTCTGGATGTATTTTTTACCTGTTTATGAACATGTAGTCTGCTGGACTAAAGTGTGGAACAAGAATAAGAATAATCACTCGATACTCGCTCTAAATACTTGCAACTTTGAAAAAACTGACTAATTCCACTATTACTCCAATTCGACTAATTGGCACGGCACCATTCATCTCTTATATACAGTACATTCGGTAGCTCAATCAGAGGCAAGCTAAATGTCCGTAGACTCGCACTACTCTAGCTGTTTCGTCTAGTCCACTTTGTAGTCTACTCTGTAGTCTAGCTTCCGATAGCTGATTCAACACTATGATTTCTAGTTCACCCCTGTCGTCGAAACTACAAGGGTATAACTAGTGGGGTACAGTAGTACTGTACTGCTACCGGTAGTATAGCTGAAGGTGACGTCACTGTTTCCCGAGAAACGGTTTATTTTCAGTTCAGAATCTGACATCCAGTAGTACAGTACTCACTCTATACTCTGTAGTTTCTCCAACTCTGGATTTTCACTTCAGCAATAAATCCATCCAGATAAGATTCCTCAGAACTGTTATCTTCCCACATGGTTGCAAATAAAATATGCCAATATGTGCGGCTGAGTGTGGAAATCTGAAATTCAGATTGATGCCCTTCGGAAGCGAAATCTGGGCTGGACCGAGTCTTTCGAGTGGCCTGACTCTCTGGGGGGGGCACGGTGGAGCAATTGCCCTATGTTTACTCTGGAGAAGAGTGTTCTGGGAATATTTTTGAAATTCTGAAGAGTGCATTTGGTTGGAAATTTCTTTGCGATCAGAATGGTAGGAAACAGTCTTGCTTTCTGTGGTGCTTTCTGTGGTGGAGACTTGTTTTCGGTTGTCTTGCTGTTTTTTTATTCCAAGGTGATACTGTAGCATTTACCACTGTTTCTTCATGGTTCATGCAAATAACGCTGTAGTTGAGCTAGAGAAATTCTGAAAAGTGCAATCGTCGTAAAATTGTCTGTTTGGTAGTAATGCATTTTCTGAACTTTTGATTTCCTGTCTCAGTATCGGTTTGGTTGGACCTCTATGCTGTTGAATATTGATGATGAGCTAAGCGGATTCTTAAATAGAGATGGTCAAACAAAAAGGGAAAAAAAGAATTAAAAAAAGAATTAAAAAAAGAATTAAAAAAAGAATTAAGAAAGAATTAAAAAAAGAATTAAGAAAGAATTAAAAAAAAACCAGTAATGTCACCCAAAATCATGACTTCACTGAAACCCGATATAACCCGATATAACCACATTACGGGAATTCTGAAGAGTGCATCTGGTTTATTTTTTGTTACGAAAACAATGGTACCAATTTCAGCCCGCAAAATATCCCCTTTTCTGATTTATTTTTACCTGAACAGAAAGCACATTCTCAAGACGAGCCTAGTCCAAGTGAACTGATAGTCAGCAGAATGAGCCCTTACATTCCTGAATGACCAATCGATCGGTTTCGAAACAAAAACAACAACAACAACAACAACAAGGCTTAGACGTGCTGGAGCACTCAGATTTGGGAATCATTCTGGAGCTGTCTTGTTGTGTCATGTCCAGAGATTCACGTGGTCAAGTCTGAAGCGAAACACTGTTGGGCAAACAACCACTTTAATCAGAAATCTGGCAACGTTACAGAAATTCTGAAGAGTGCATTCTTCTGAGAATTCAACTGTGGTCACACTGATGCCATTAAAATCTCTTTATCTCCTCAACACACGCGTATTCAACACCCTCATCAGGACAGAGATCCATTTTCACAGCTGAAATTTTAAAATTGCGATGCATCTCATCAGCCGCACGAGTGCATACCTTGTAGAGACCATAAAATGGCCATAAAATGGCCAATACGACTGCTATTTCAACGGTGAAAAAACAGAACGACTCGGCCAGACGATACTTATCCCTCTGTGGGCTCTTTTTCGCCCAAAACCCCCCTGTTGAAATCTCCTCAAACACTCCCTTTTGGGGCTGCTGCATCAAGTCTCACCTGGAAGAGACAACCGCCCCAACCGACAAGTCTGGATTGCAGAGATCCCATTGAGATGACCCAAACAAGACAGCTCGGGCCCAAAGAGCACGCATTCGTTTTGTGGCTGCTTCTTTTGTGTTCCCTCGCCCAGAGGCGTTTCCCCTAACCCCCGTGGTGTTTGAGGAACCCCCTCGATTTTCCAGCGCTCAAAGCTCCATGAAGACCCCAAAAGACAGTTGTTGCCAAATTATACCCACTTTTTCTAGACATCATGAAAGCATAGGTGTGCGCGAGTCTCCAAAGAGCAAAAGTTGCCAGTTGCATCAGCAGCGGAAGGAGTTGAGGCAGGCCCCATTTTCCCCCCAGACACTGTTGTTGTGACCTGTAAAGACGATAATCTCACAACACCGCTGAGACGGATTTTCGACATTGATGAGTTATATAAGAGATACCGAAAAGAACCGATAAGCAGACTCCAAACAGACGTACCAGATCGCCTTTATCCCAGTCACACCATGACCGTCTACATGCACCATCCTTCCCAGGCCCATCAGGCTCTCGAGTCCATCGTCAGCCAGCTCAACCAAATCACAGGTGTCGAGTACGCCTTGGTGGTTCTGAGTCCCCAGCCTACCTCCGACAAGGCCAACCAGGAATCTGTTGTCGCCTCGTCCGTCGAGCCCTTTGACAACAAGCACTTCTCCATCTGGGCCTCGCCCTTGCTCAGACCCCACATTGGCGCTGTCGTGGAGGAAACCCTGACCCCCGCTCTCAAGGAGCACAAGATGGCCAAGGAGCTTCCCCGCTTCAACATTGATCTCACCGACTCGGTGGCCCTCAACTCGTACCTCTCGGCCTGTCTGTTCCTGCTCCAGCAGGAAACGTGCAAGAACATTGCCCGCACGTGGATTCGCCACATTGAGCCCCGAAAACAGAGCCGTTACCCCTACAAGAGAGGCCGGCAGACCCAGCCGCCGTGGTGGCCCAAGGAGGGCGTGCAGCACCGCGAGCCCGACCACTTGCAGAAGGAAGAGCGGATCGCGCTGCTGGTCCATCTGCTGCTGCACTCTGACTTCCCGCTGGAAACGCTCATGGAGGCGTCCAACGAGAACAAGGACGTGGTTCCGACCCACAAGCGCGTGTTTGTGGAGCAGGCGTTTGAAATCGCCCAGGTGCACCGCCAGCTCAACAGACCCCCGCTGCCCAACTCCACCCTGGCCATTCTGGACCACACCACCTTTGGTTCCTTCGAGACCATCAACGTCTACGCCCTTACCTACGGACAGAACCGGTACGAGAGAAAGGACGACTCTCGATACGTGCGAAACCTGCGGGGCGTGCGAATGGACAGATCGCTCAGCAGCTCGCTCAGCAGCAGCCCCCCTCTGGTAGGTCTTCACGGTCCCCCCGCCCACGAGAGACTCACGTCCACCCTGCCAACGGTGTCTACTCCTCGAGAGCTGCCCCGACCGCTCGAGCCGTCCTCTCACCGCCTTACTCCCATCAGAGGCTGGTTTTCCAACGTCAGCATGACTGGCCAGACCTACACCCCCTCCACCTACAACTACAACTCCCACAACTCCCCCCACAGCCATAATGTCCACAACGCTCCCCCCGCTAACAACTCGTCGAGGTACCACCACCCCGTGTACCCCTCCTTGCCTGCCGCTCAGGTCTATTACCAGCCTGGCGCTTCTGACCATGGCTATGCTTACCAGTCTGTCCCTTCCCATTCTGCTCAGTACGCCGGATACGCACCTTCTGCAGCTCCCGCTAGTGGAGCAACCCCTGCAGCTTCTGCATCGGCTCCTGCTTCGGCTTCTGCTGCAGCTCCTCCTGCTTCGTATCACGGCGTCAACGAGTCTCAGTATCTGCAGTCGCCTCCATCCAGCGGCAACTCCTCCTTGGAGTCCATTCCCACGCCCAGCTCTTCCGTGGACTCGGCTGTTCAGGCCAATCCGTCTGTGGACTTCATTCAGATGATCAGCGGCAAATTGCCAGCCAACTCTTTGAAGAGAAGAGCTGATTCGGACCTGTCTTCTCGGCCAATCAAGAGAGCCGTCAGCGGCTAGATCTGGGATTGGTGGCGGTTGAGCCGCAGGACGCTGGTGAATATACAATATACTCCCCAAGTAGTTGAAAATAATAATAAATTGACTGTAATGATATACTACAGGTAGACTACTCGGTAGATGCTTTTCAGCCAACTGTTTCAGGTGGTGATTGTTTTAGGTGATCTTCAGATCAAACTTGAAAGCTTCAAAAACAAGAATTGTTGAGGTGATGAGAGAAATCTGAAGAGTGCGTTTTCTTTGAAATTCGATTCTGAATATAGTCATCGTATTTATACATCTCCCAAACACTGTCAGATGAAGACATTTTGATTTTGTTTGGGAGTTGAAAATTGCATCTCTGTCATCTCCATCAGTAGACCCAACTATGCATTCTGCAATCAGAGAAGCTAAACCCTGATTTAGCACCATATACCATCAAGTTTAGCTGCTATAAATGATATATTTGATAGCGATATCGATAATCTGAAGAGAGCGGACGACGATTGCGAGTATATTAATGCCTATTTTGTGTCTCCACCCCTTCCCGATGAGAAATTATCCAACTGCACAACATGCAGTTTCAGGTCACATTTAAAAAATTATTTACTGGAGCAGGAAAAAAAAAAAAAGAAAAAAAAAAACCTGGATTTACTTATTATATTCATTCCAGGGGCAGATTGGAATGTGCATGTTACGGAATGAGGACGTGTATTTAGGCGTGTGGAGGTTTTCCAAACGGCGAATATTTGTGGTCACGTGATATGTTTGTCACCTGCGACGTGCCACAAGTCGGCTGTTATCGACTTATTTCCCTTCACACCCCTGGTCGCTTCCCTCAGAAACACACCCCAGACCTCATTCATGTACGTTCCTGTTTCTTGGTACGGGTTCATTTTTATACTTTTTTCATTTTATCGCTTTTTTCGCTTTTTTCTAGCGGGTATTTGGGTTCTGGTATCTGCATGGAATTTAGGCTTCTGGGGGGGGTTGAGTGAGTGAGTAGAGTCTGTAACTAAGAGGAAATGAAAGCGTTTGGGCATGTTCACAGAAGGACACTATTAGAAGGTGTTTGAGACGGAAAAAGAGCAAACAAAGACCGGAAATGGATACTACGGACCCATAATAGCCGCTCTGGGTGCTTTTTGCGGCCGTTTCCCGCCCCCGGACTTCCCTGTCAGTACCGCCTCTGCTCTCTCCTAAAGTAACACACACCCCCCATGCACAGCCCAAAGTTAAGTTGAGAGTGGTAATGGACAGTTGGGTGATTGGAGATTTCAGAAAAAACCTGAAACAGCCAGACGCTCACAGCCTCCAGAAAACGATCCAGAACACCCGGCACGGCAACCAGGAGCAGAACAACGTCGCCCCAGACACCCCGCCAGGCATGTTTCGGCTTCCTCTTTTAGCGCTGGCCGCGCTCTCAGCCGCGCAGTACTCGCCCCAGCAGCTCGAGGGCTTCTACGGACTCATAGAACCCACAAACCGCACGCAAAACTCGTACAACTCCTTCAGCCTCACCATCGAGGGCGACTACGTGGCCAACATCTCGGCGCTGACCGTGGAGACAGACAAACTGGCCACTCTCAACTCCGCAGCCGCGGTTTCGGGAAACCTGCGACTGGTCCAGGGAAACTACTCGGGGCCGGCTCTGGACTGGTCCAACGCCGCTCTGATCGACTGCGACAACGTCACGGACGTCATTGATGCGCTCAACCAGGTGCTCACCAATAATCCGGCGTGCACACTGCTCTACAGCCTCACGTCCGAGTCGTGCCACTACACCCGGCCGTATCGCGTCTTTTCCGCGGACATCGGGTTTGTGTTCACCACCGTGCGGTCCGAGGGCGCGCGCGCCATTGTGGACCGCGTCAACCAGTCGCCGGTGCTGCTGCACTCGGTCGCCTGGCTCAACGGAACCTCGCTGCCCGAAGACGATACCCCCGTAGTGGACGATTCCGGCAGCGGAGGCACGTCCGAAAACACAAAGATCGCCATGGGCGTGCTGTACGGCATCTGCGGCATTCTGGCGCTCGCAGTGTGTGTGCTGGTGCTGCTGGGCACGTGGAGAGTGCACCGCCATCCCGAGCGGTACGGTTTGGCTCCGCCCGAACAGGACCAGGAGCGGCAAATCTCCGACGACTTCAACAACGGAGGCGGCGACACGTACACGCCGCCGCCCACGCGCGTCGCAAAGGCCAAGGGTCTAGCCAAGGCCGTTTTGGACGCGATTCCGCTCTTCAGGGTCATCAAGGGCGATCCCAAGACTGGATCCGAGACTGGCACGGAGAACTCATGTGGACCTGAGGCGTCGGGCAGCCGGGAAAAACGCATCTCGCTGCCAGTCGACGCCAAGCCAGCACTGTGCTCGTCGTCCATCAAGTCGTCGTGCGACATGTCCAGAATGGAAACGCTGCCAGTGTACATCCAGCAGGACGACAACTGTGCCATCTGCTTCGACGCCTTTGAAGACGACCAGATCATCCGTCAGCTGCCGTGCACGCACCGGTTCCACGCCGACTGTGTGGACCACTGGCTGCTCAACTCGTCCAGCCAGTGTCCCATGTGTCGCATGAATCTGCAAAAGGACGCCGAGGAGGCCGAACCAGCCAGAGATTCGGAACAGGCCTCCGCAGTGGCTGCAACTCCAGCAGGAGGACCACCAACCACAGGCAACACAGGCACGCCGGCCGTCATCACCGTCACGCAGCGAGACCTCAACATTTCTCTGGCTACTCGTATCATTGACTGGTGGAACATGCTGTGTCTGCCCGATGATGCCAGACTGGAGGCGCGAGAGAGACTCAACCGAGAATCGGAGCTGCGACGCAAAATTCGAATGCTGCGACGCTCCGACGGTACTCTCCCTCCCAATGACGGCATTTTGGCTACAGATGACGGGGCTCTGCGGGTCTTGCTGGACAACCGACCCTTACAGGCTCCTCCCATTGACATGCCTCTGAGCGAGCGAATGCTCATTTCCGGTCCTGACTTGGATCTCCAGGATGTGGAGGCCCCGGTTCCCCGGTATTCGGTCATGCCTCAGAACGCTGGACACAGTTATTCCGACAACCACCACCCTGTCTACTCTGTTGACCAGACTATTCAGGACTACCCTCCAGCTGAGATGTCTGCTCAAATGTCCGAAACGTGTCTGTTGCCCCACGCTGACTTGTCAGAGTGCACCATTCACGATTCCGGTGATTTTCCCGACAATAACAGTTTTCTCGACGATGGGTCTATCGACGTCTCCAATACCATGACCATGACAGACGACCATCAGCACAACTCCAAGTACGATTCTGCAGAGTTTTTGCATCACCAGTCGTCTGAGAATGTCGAGAAGGACGCCAACAGTTCTGAGAAACCACGCTCATGATCCCCCTTCTTCATCACCATCTCCAGCAACTCTGTAGTGTCGCTCTCACTCAGCCCCACCTTAATATTCCATCATATCTGCATATAATATATTATATATTCATTCATTTCTCCATCATGCGTAAAGTCCAAACCGTTCAGATCCACTGGTTCTTGTCCCACTGAGGGTCCTGGATAAAGGCACACAGCACCTTGGAACCCGTCTGCAGAAGAGGATGGCCAGCCACAGTTTGCAGAAACTTCTCCAGACCTTCGCGTCGCGCCTCAATCACCTCGTCTGAAAACCGGTTAGTAAACACCTTGCCAGGTAAGCTTGGAATGGACACACGTGTGCTTTCGCGCTCGAGAATCTCCCTGAAGCACTCAAAGTCCGAATATCTCCTTCGAACCACTGACGATTTGAGCTTGAATACGGGAATGTTAGTACGGCACACGATTTCGTAGTCCGTGTACATTTTCCTCGCGATTCCTGAGTTAGCATGTGATTTCGATACGCAGACGTTGTCCGACCATGACCTGACCAATCCACACAACCAGCAAGCGAAAAGGGGAAGGGGGGGGGGGGGGGTGGAGATGTGTGTCGATTCGACAGCTGAGTCGTTTTGTGGCCATGTTACACTCTTTGTGTCACACGATCAAAAGGCCATACAGATCACTCTTATTCAGATGACCACCCAACTCCTCCCACTGCTATCTGCACACCCAACACAAGCTTATCAGCTGATTCAGGGCGACGGCCTTGCAACCACTAAACAGCTAGTGTGTCGTCGCTATCGCCGTCGGTGTCATCGTTACATGGCGCCTGTCACTTCTCTCGCCCCTGTTTCCTTCTGTCTGTGGTTTTTCGCTAGCGCCGTCCAACCTATGGGGCCTGCAGTGCCTCCTCTCCAACTCACCGTGTGTCTGGGGGCTCCGCACCTCGATTTCCAGAAAGTTTTCGGGCACGCCGTAAATCTCCGCAAACGACTGCTGCTTGATATCGGGCCGCTGGAGCGCCTCAATCTTCTTGGGCGACGCCTCCATCGATGCAAATGCTCTGGAGCTCATGGTGATTATGCGGGTGTATGTAAAGTTGGAGGTACGCTGGGAGAGTGTATATATGGATGTGGCCCTAACGGTGGCGTGCAGAAGTGTGGGGACGGCCTCATCCAAACGAATTAATATGGGGGCGCGGCGGGTAATAATTATGGGGCGGCGTGGAAGTGACGGCTCGCGTGTCGTGGGTAATTTGTGGACGAAAGAAAAAAAGTCCATAAGTGGTTGCTTAGTAAGCGACGTGTCGTTCTGCTCGGTCTCTTGTATGTTGCTGCAATGGGAAGTCCATATGTTACTTAGGAGGGAGGAAGCTATAGTGTGTTCTGGATGAAAAACAAGATCCAAGTTTGGAACTGAAAATGAACGAAAAGAGCTGGAAAAGGTGTCACAAAGAGCGTGCCACAAGTAATAATGAACACATCATCCGAAAATCCGAAAATACCTCGATGTGACAGGTTTTTCCCCAGGGCCGCGCTTACTAAGCAACACCCTCTCAAAGTCACGTGCTACCTACCTGTCTCATGCACACTCACACATGTATCAATACACAGCAGATAAACCAACCCACTTCACTACTGCCAAAAATGGAGTTTTCTCTCGTGGGATTTCTCACGCCGTTCAAGATAGCTCTGACGGGGCTGGTGATGATCTATCTCGACGGAAACATCGCGACAAACCGCATGTCACTCATGCTCAAACTGCTACCCTATGTGCAGGGAAACCACCTAGATCTCACTTTGGACCAACTGCTGGAACTGGTTGGTGACACAAAGACAATTGCCACGGGCGAAACGGTTGGACAGGTGATGCTTTCGAAACTGCACGCCATGACGTCTCTTGACGCACTTGCAGACTACATTTTGTTTCTGGATCGGTATCTGGACGAGCCCAACGAACAGCACCCGGATATCGACCAGGTGGACGAACACAGATCGCGAATTCCCCGACTGATCAAACGCGACTCGTTTTTTTTCTCGTTTTTCCGCAAATGTTTTCTTTCATTTGACTGCATGGAATTCGATGAAATCAGCCGTGAATTCGAAGCGCTTCGACTGTGGTTGGCGCGATCAAAGACCCCCTTTGTGGCCAACGAGGCTGCAAATCCCGACAATTCGATTCTTGACGAGTCGGTGCTGGAGCAATCGGTGCTGGAGGACGATCTGGATACTGATCTAGACGACTCGTCGGTGTACTCTAGCTACATCCACAAGTTTGTGCAGGAGAGCCACAACAACCCGAATCTGATGGCGTATTCGGACGTTGACAACGTTGTCCAGCAGCATACCAAAGATATCCGAGAAAAAAAGAAGCAGCTCGACCCACACATTTGTTCCATGGCCAGGAACATCGAAGGACAGCTACCGCCATCTCTGCACTATCTGGAGTACGTGGTTCGGCACGAGGCCCGCGATTCCAAGGCCCTGGACTACTTGCATCAATACTTTGATTATACCATGCATTCCGATAATCGAAGTATGTTCCACTACGCGCTATTCAGTCTTGCTGCGTTCCATGCGGACTTTGACTGCAATATCGAGGCGTGTCGGTCGGCGGAGGAGGCCATCAACATGGCCAGAGAGTCTAACGACCACACCGGTCTTGCATACATTCTCTCATGGCTGTATTCGTTCCTGGAGAACCGCACAAAGGACAAGAGACTCACCCAGGCGTTTAAAGACGAGCAATTTGGGTCTCAGGAGCAGCTGCTCAACTTCATCAAAAGGAGATGTTCAGCCAACCCTACTTTGTACGTGCTGGGCCAGTTTTCAGAGACCAAACACATGCTAGCCACCTCAGGGTCACTGGCACAGGCACTGGAATCCCTTTTTAGAGGAACCTTTGTGCAGCTTCATCATGATCCTCAGACTGTCAATCCAGATCAATGTTTGCTGCAGTCTGTTCTTTACTCCCGCATGGGAATTGGGGCTCTTGCTCTGGTTCCCCTAGACATGGCTCTGGAGTCAGACTCAGACGTGCCTCTAACGACTGTCAGAGATCTCAAGGCCAGTCTTCTGCTGGACCGAGGACGTGTCGCGGAAGCCACAGAGCTGTCGTCAGACCCATTAATTGAGCTCAGAGTGGCCATCAACCATGGAAACAGTTTCAAGGTGCAGCGTCTGCTGGCCCGATTCGAGTCTAACATGGTGTATCCGCAGCTTGAGTTTCGATACCTGGAGCTGAAGTGGGCACGAACCCAAAAGGGCTTTTCTTCGGCGCTGATTGACGCCATTCTGGAGCAGATTTCATGGATCGAAAAGCGAGGATTGGACGTCTACTGGAAGCTACGGTTTGTTTTACTGTACACCGAGTGTCTGATTGATCAACAGCCGCACGCCAGTCGCGTCTTATCGCTAACTTTCAAGTGTGTCCAGCAAGCCGAGGCCTCTGGAATCACAGTGTTGCTTCTGGAGGCCATTCAGCTGCTGGCTAGGGTGCTGGTGGGGTCTGGAAACTACACGGACGCCATTTCCGTGCTGGATGCTTCCATGCCCAAGTGCTGCGAGACTGAGAATGCAGAGCTCATCGGAAGGGGATACTCGCTGCTGGCCGACGCAGCTATTGGGTACTACCGAGTTGCAGACAATGCTGATCTGCTGCATTCGGCTAATCGGTACCTGCATTCGGCTCTGGGGTGGTACTCCAAGACCCAGAAGGCCAAGGAGTGTCGGGACTTGTCTGCCAAGTTGTACCATCTTGCCAAGTTGCGAAAGGTGGACGAGCAGACGTTGCATGCCTACGAAAAGAGGGCGCTTCGAGAGAAGAAGCAGGTTTGGGTTGAGTAGGGGTTCCACCACAGTGTGAATCACAAAACAAGGACTCCAGCCGTGATACCATAGAGTACTGTACTGTACGGTACTGCACTGTGCCATACTCTATGGTACAGTCCATTTACTATAGTTTATGAAACTAAAATAATCTACTGTAGCTACACTATAGTTGTAAGAAATACTGAGAGTTAGTGTCGGTCTTTGAGTGCTGAATTGAAGTCATCCATTATTACATACCTGAGAGTTAGTGTCGGTCTTTGAGTGCTGAATTGAAGTGAGGAGCAATTCCTTCCCTCCTCGCTTCCAAGTCACACATCACCACCCTAACCCCACGAACTCAAATACGTCCAAATCCTTACATATTCCCTTTTCCCGGGGAGCTCACAACTTCTCTAGGAGCGGTGGCATCCTCAGATACAGCTCACCAAACGGAATCTCGTTCTCGCTCCTCTACTTTGGTTGTGGTTCTTCGCGTAGTCTCGTAAGTTCCTGTGAGCACTCTCAACTTCTCAGGGAGTGGTGGCATCCTCAGATTCACTCACCAACGGAACTCGTCCTCTCTCCTCGTAGCTATGACCCCTCGTGTCGTGCCGTCTCGCAACTCCTGCGGGGGCTCACAACTTCTCAGGGAGTGGTGGCATCCTCAGGTTCACTCACCAACGGAACTCATCCTCTCTCCTCTTAGCTGTGGCCATCTCACAAACTCCTGCGGGGACTCACAACTTGTCAGGGGGCGGTGGCATCCTCAGATGCACTCACCAACGGAGCTCGTCCTCTCTCTCTTAGCTGTGGCCATCTCACAAACTCCTGCGGGAACTCACAACTTCTCAGGGAGCGGTGGCATCCTCAGATGCACTCACCAACGGAACTCGTCCTCTCTCCTCTTAGCTGTGGCCATCCCACAAACTCCTGCGGGGGCTCACAACTTGTCAGGGAGCGGTGGCATCCTCAGATGCACTCACCAACGGAACTCGTACCTCTCTCCTCGTAGCTATGACCCCTCGTGCCGTCTCGCAAACTCCTGCGGGGACTCACAACTTGTCAGGGAGCGGTGGCATCCTCAGATGCACTCACCAACGGAACTCGTCCTCTCTCCTCGTAGCTATGACCCCTCGTGCCGTCTCACAAACTCCTGCGGGACTCGACAACTTGTCAGGGAGCGGTGGCATCCGTCG